>JAZHYW010009573.1:0-41271 GCA_037355805.1 Ixodes ricinus
TACAGGGTGTTTCACGAAAGGTGGACAAATTCGATATTGCGAAAACTACGCGTCGCAACAAAAAAGGCTTGTGTCTTTTTGGTCCTGGGCCAGGGGCCTATTTAGGAAAAATTATTAAAAGTCCGAGATAATTAAATTGTTAATTATTTTTTGCGTAATTAACTTTTTTAATATTGTGTTTAAGGGCATAGTTTCAATCAGAAAATTGCTCAGCGTCATCGAGAAACACTAAATCAACAAATTGCAGAACGATAGAAGGCACGGGAAGCATTTTACGGCTTTCTGAAAAACCGTACAAATTCGACGGGTTTTTAAGTTTCGGTTTGCTATCGGAGCGCATCGCCGCCCCGGCAGCACCGCGCCCCGTGGAGAGAAAGTGCATCCAGCCTCTGCTGCGCAGTCATCGCGCGACGTAGCAGAGGCTGGTTGCACTATACTTCCACGAGGCGCGGTGCTGACGATGACGATGGAATGCCGATGACGTCATCAGTGACGTCACTGCTGACGTCATCAGTGATGATGACGATGACGATGCGGATGCCGATGACGTCATCCCCATCGTCATCATCACCAATGACGTCACTGATGACGTCATCGTCACGTGACCCCCCCTGGTCACGGACCCCACCCCCCCCCCCCCCGAGGTGACGTATCCTCCCCAGGCCACGTGACCCCCCCCCGCGAGGTCATCTGACCCCCCCAGTACGCTTCCCTCATCCTCCTCAAGAGCTGCCGCTCTAATTCGGCGTTACAGGGAGTTAGTAAACGGCTTCCATTTTCAAGGCATCTTTAATGTGACACGAAAACATACATGCTTAACCAACAACATAATGCAAATGTTGAAACCGCATATCGTAGGACTCTCGAAGTAAGAAAGAAAACACCTTTCTTTAACCAGTTTTAAAATAGTTTATATTTTAGTTCTTATTTCTAACATTTTTATCGTCTGTTGCAGATTAACAAGAGCAAGGCAGAGTCTCCCACAAATCAATCCACGCTTCCACCTTAAGCAGAGCGAAATCCAGTAAGATGGCGATGAAGAGAAGGAAACCAGCAATCAATGGCAAGCAGATAGCTTTTTTTAGGGGATTCTATTCACCACCTATTGCTCCAACAGACTACGCGTACTTAGTTACACTAACCAACCGAAAACGTAAAAAGAGTAATAATTTATTGCGATGCTAATACCAACGAGATGAAGGAAAGATAAGACGTATAAAACAATGAAGGCGCTACGTACGGCCTCCTTTGTAAAAATAAGTCGCATGCAGAGACGTAACGAAAACACGAAAAAAAGAAAAGCTCTAAAAAGACATTTAAAAGCGCAATAAAAAAAAGGCTTTTGTTGTTGACAGTTCGACACAAGAAGCTGAAAGCCCCGTCACCAGTTTTTCGCATACTGTTCAAAACGTGAGCTAATATATTTCATTTTATAGTATTAATGACCTCTTAATACGTGCCAAATAAGCAATGGCATTAAGACGGCTGCTAGCTACTAAAGTTAATAAACGGTACCGTGTAGACTAAAAATAAAATTAAATATCTCGAGACAGGCGTCCAAATATAGGAAATTCCCTGATGTTTTCGGAATGCGTATACGTAGTTTAGGTTTTCTCAAGTCCTCGTAAACTTTAGATGGCGTATATTACTTTCTACTTGCTTGCAGGTCACAAGAAAACCGTTCACGGCTTCGATTCTGAAAAAAGCGGCAAGTACCAGGCGTGACGATCCAGGCACACATTGCGTATGCATGTCTCTTCCCGCGAGTGCGCATGCCATTGCGAGCTTGACGGCTTCTTTGAGTTTTTCGTTTCGGAAAAGCGCAGCACTCTTCGCTAGGCCTAAGCCTTACTTCAATCCCTGTGGCACCCAGAGGTCGACATCCCACAAATATCCTTCGCCGGGAAGTTGCAACACGACTTGAGTGTTCAATTTCTTTTTATTTTATCAGTTGAATTTCAGGGCGTTATCGTTCCCCTGTCTTAGAGACGAGAGACGGGTCAGGCCCTGCTGTCGAGCAGCCGACATGTGTCACGCTCCGCTGTCTGTCTTCGCGGAGCTTCTCCCGTACTCTGCACTGTTCTCCTCCTGGTCAGTGAAGAGATTAATCCTATTCTTTATGGAAGATCCCCGCGGGTTTTCTTTTTCTCCCCCAGTCGAACCCGACTTGGCAAGAACGGCTCTGTTTTCTCGGAGCTGTTCTATTTCGATGCGTTGAGGCTGTCGATCACACGGTTCGAGATTAGGAGACGAGGGAAAACGGGATGCCAGGAACAGCCTCTCGGATGATAGGACTCCCTTCGGGTCACACATAGGTCCGCACCGCGCAAACCATTCGTTTGGAGTCGCGTGATATTACGTATTTAAAGTTGTTTTTGCTATATTTGTTTTACTCCTCTTCCTGGGAGAACGGGGAACTCCATATTTTTACTTTTTCCTTTGGAGCCCCATTGGATGCACGTTCGGAATGAGAGGGGGCATTACTCTTCAGAACACTTATACCGAAACATAAGTGTTACCTAGAAGTCAAAAAAGAGGCCGTAATGAAATAAGGAGCATTTGCAACCTTTATTTTCTTAACGGATGTACGCGACTTCGGGTTCCGACTGAAAAGAATGCATCAAACCTTTTCCCGATGTTTACCTTTATAGCCAAATATAAAAATATTTTCATATTTTTAACACACCTGGTTCATGTGCGAGCACCAGTGTTGCGGAATGGGCACCCCCCTTCAATTTCAGTTTCATTCCGGGGAATAAGAGTTTGCGACAATTTCATCCCTTTCAACTCCTCGGAATGAATACACTAAGACCATTCCTACTGCTGGAGTGGATACGCTGAGACCATTCCTACTCCTGGTATGGCTAAACTCCAACATTACATTCCCATGATTCCTAAATGTGAGAAAATGGAAATAAACATCCACCTTATGTTACTAAAAAAAGGGGAAAAAAAGAAGCATAATGTTTTTGACGTTATCAAACGCGAAGACGACTGCAAATGTATGCAAACGCTCAAAGCTACTTATTCTGCTAACTTGAAGGGTGGTCGCACAAAGCGCTCCATGGGAAGTGGTGCCATTGAAGACTTTAACCGCGCGATCAAGCGCAAAGATTTGCGAGTGGAAACAGACGCCAGAAACTAAAACCACCTATTTTCTTTGCATACAGACTGTGTACCCTCCCCAGATACATGGCTAGCGTGTTGTTGAGGCCATTCCTACTCCTGGTATGGCTAAACTCCAACATTACATTACCATGAATCCTAAATGTGAAAAAAATGGAAAAAAACATCCACCTTATGTTACTAAAAAAGAGCAAAAAAGCAGCATAACGTTTTTGACGTTATCAAACGCGAAGACGACTGCAAATGTATGCAAACGCTTGCTCAAAGCACCTATTCTGCTAAGGTGAAGGGTGGTCGCACAAAGCGCTACGTGGCAAGTGGTGCCATTGAAGACTTTAATCGCGCGATCAAGCGCAAAGATTTCCGAGTGGAAACAGACGCCAGAAACTAAAACCACCCGTTTTCTTCGCATACAGACTGTGTGCACCCCCCCCCCCCAGATACATGGCTAGCGTGTTGTTTATTTGATAAGCCCTGCAGAGTTTCTAGTTCTGTGTGTGACACAACAAGACGCTATGTTGCTCTATGCTTTGAATACTTGCGCAACAGCACCCCTAGTGCGTTGTTAGAAGCGACGCCGCGTATAGTCGCTTTGCAGACGCGCCAAGTTACAGCCGCCATTGCTGACCTTCTCTTGTCTTACCCAGATGGCCAGAAAGTGAACGGGCGTTGAGGGCTTCCAAAAACGTCAATGCTGGGGAAAACAACACAGTAGATCTAAAATAGAAATATCCTGCCCTGCTGTAGCGATGAGAGAGGAAAGTAAAAATATTAAGGGAAAAAAATGAATACATGTTATGGTGGTGCCCATGCGCACAAGCTGCAAAGCGTCTATACCTGCCCAAATCCACTGCGGCAAGAACGAAAACCGCTGAGAAAGTGCAATTGGTATGCGGTTTTAGTACAAGGGATTGTATCACCATATGGAGCTCCCCTTAAGACGTAAACGTTTAGATGTTTTGTACGATTCTTGCGATTTCTTTACATATTCAATCCAATTTCTTATTTGTGTTTTATGCAAACACAAAAAGATCGGCTGGTTTAAAAGAAAATGAAGTGGAACCGGTATTTTTTCCGGTTCGGTTCGGGTTTGGGTTGCTTTGCAATTTGTTCCGGTTCAATTCTGGTTTAGTGTTGCTTTTGAAATAACGGTGCGGCCACTGGTTCCACCAAGCGCGAACCAATTCAAACTGGTTCTTGAAAAAGAAAAGTTCACAGCTCTCAGTCGTTAAGTAATGTGAGTTCCGCAAGGTGTCATTTTCATTAAAAAAATAGGTCATCAGAAGCTGTGCTGCGGAAACGAGGGCAGCAAAACAAATATATTATTAATTTTGTTCTGTGATCTAGAATTTTAGCGCAAACACCGTTTTATGAGGATTACATGCTTATACATGCGCTTGGAAACAGTACCAAAGTACTGTACTCACATGTGAAGTCAATCAGCCAGCAAGGAGGGTGCACGCACCCTACTCGCAAATTACCCACAAAACCAAATTTGTGGTTAGTTGTGTAGACATCAGGAGTTTATTATGGCAGAGTATTGCGACATTGTTACACACCGTAAATGAGATATTTATCCAGAACGGTACGACTGCTAGCCTGGGGTCTTTAACGGTTGTCACGCAGTACTGATTCATGACAGCACGCCGGTACGATGCTCATCCTGATCGAAACGTCAAACTACCTACACCGCACGCCCGAATAATTTGCTCGAACGACTGAGTTGAAGAGGAGAAAGACAGCGAAGGCCGGTAGAAAGGCGACGAAAACAAAAAGGACATAAAAGACAACTTGCGACTTGCTTTTTTAGAAAAACGTACACGCACACGCACAAAAAAGGAAGTCCTTCAAGCAGCGTTTACTGGCTTCCCGGGGACCGGCGCCTCAGTGTCGCACTTGTCGCGGCTTTGCTAGTGTCACTGGATAAGCTGTCAAAGTACAGCAATCAAAACAAAAAAGTCTGGCAACTGTGCGCAAACTCCGCCATGAATCGTCCAACACCCGAGACGACCAGCTGTGTTGCTGTGTGAAGCGAGCGGCTTGCCTTTACGGATTGTCGTGTTTCGTCTATTTGATAAATGCGTTGATAAAAAATGTAGGAACTGTTGCCGAGAAGTTTCAAGAACAGTGTGAAAACGCAGTTTCGTGCCATTATGTCTGTTTAGAGACTCTACGGACGACAGGAAGTATACTCGTTCCCGGGATGTGCACGACGTTACGGCCAAAGAAAAGTGGAACTACGCTATCAAGAAACTAGTGGCATGTAATCTGTCCTACAGCTATCTAATTGTGGTGCTTAATAATTTAAAAAAAATGTTTCTTTACGTCTCGCACTGGTAGACTTATTCGTCGATCTAAGCGGCCCGTGCCAACGTTATCCGATGCGCAGGCCTGGGTATCCGCGAAGGCTGCTTTGCACTCTAAGAAAACGCCCATGCGTCTTCTTTCCCGCAGAACACGCGGTCAGTCAATCACTGCTGTTTGCGGAATCAAGTCAGCGAATGACAATCCCGAAACTTATGTTTAGACCAAAAGGCGAAGTCTGCGATGCAGCATCAAGCAATGCAAGCCTGACGTTTTGCATTGCTTCATGCTACATCGCAGACTTCGGTTTTTGGTCTAAACATATGTTTCGGCATTGTCATTCGCTGAGCTGATTCCGCAAACCGCAGTGATTAGCTATCCGCGTGGGCTGCGGGAAAGAAACGCACGGGCTTTTTTTAAGTGTGCGCCGCTTCATGAAACGACGACGGTTGAACAAATAGTTCAGCTCTGTATATTTATTGACATCGGAAGTTTGTGGTTTGCTTTCACCGACCCGAAGATTGCCGGATACAACCGCCGTAGATACGACCTTTATTTGGTGCGATAAGTATTAATCGGTGTTTCGCAACAGCAGAGTGTAGCGCAAGAGCTTGTCTGTACCAAATGTGGCTATTTTCTCATTGTTGCAGAGTTTGTGGGGTGTAAGAAATCTGGCGACGATTATTAATTTGTTGAAGATCTCGTATCTTTCAGGCGTGGTGACTATTTTTGGTCACGGTAGTGCTGGTAGGCTACGAATGAGCTGAACATTTTTGATTATGTCAAGTTCAATCAAGTGGTAAGAGTACTCTCTTTCTCAAATATGCTTACAGTAAATAAAATGTTCATGCTTTCCGAAATGCTACGAGTTTGAGTGATATTTCTTTTGCTGTTCTTAACAGTTCCTGCAATTAGTTGACTAACCACATGATTGTTGCAATTTTTTTGTAAACTGATTCATGCTTCTGTATCGGAATATTGCTCATTGTAGTACTTCGGCAGAAATTATTGCAGGCATATACAATTGTCTAAATGTGCAAACTAAGAATTCGATTGCTGCACTAGCTATCCTGACTCTTTTGGTGAAAACTGATGCGCGGCTTCAGTGTCACTGCAAGTGGTTTGGGTGCAAATAACACTATACCTGAAACACTAGGTAAGAAACCTGCATCTAGAGTTCCTTGCAATCATTTTTTTACACCAATCACTGCCTAGAACTTATCTTTGTGGCAGGTGAAGGCTCACGGAAGGCATTCTCTTTAAGCTTTTTCTAGCCATCCACTTGGACTTCCTTAAACTGGTTCTTGGTGATTCATGGTAATAAAACCCGAGACTCAGTAACGCAGAAGGGGACGAACACAACACAACGTCTCATACACAGCTGAAGGTTTATTTGTCAGACACTCGTTTAAAAAGGCGAGCCCCCCGGTCCCGAAGGTCAAGCCGCTTCCTCCCGTCCAGTCCACGTCAGCAGCCCTCCTCGCACACACATACATGCACACGCGCTAGGCGCCATAGCGTCCATGAGAACGTCCACGCAGTTGACTTATCACCCGCCACTGCCACCACTGCTAATCCCCCACTTCCTCGCAACGCTTCCTTGCCTCCAGTCTTGTACACGTTACTAAAAAAGGTAATCGATTACAATTACTATTACTCTTGGCTAAAAAGTATTCGATTAGATTACTTGATTGGTCGACAGCAAAAGTAATTGGACATTACTTTCACAAGTAACCGTTACTTTTCCGATTACTTTATTGTGTGAAGACTTGCATCTCCAGCGCTCATAACAATGAACTACTTCCAACCTTATATTTCACATTTGCACAAGTATTGAAGAAGAAAAAACGGGTTCCCTCTACAGCATCAGCCATCTTTGTGCGCTGCATCATGGGATCATTGGTTTTTCTAGCTGCGAAATTTCTAGCACTGTCGCAATCGCTATTTCACCCGAAACATTTCCACTGGTCCCTGATGAATAGAAACTTAGTGTGCTTCTTCGAATCTCTGGTTCCAAATAAAAGGTATTTTGGTATCTTGCTCTTTATATTTTCTTGTACTGGCAACCAAGAGGCCCTTACTCTCTTTCGCACACACACGCGCTTCTCCAGATATTATTCACATGTGGATGAACTCGTATGCTATACAAAAGAGCAGCAGCTCCAGGATTTGAAACGGATCATGTGTAGTGTCCATTAGCGGAAGACATCGCCCCGACCACTTCTCAGCTCGAAACCTTGCTTGTCACAAAGACCACGCAGGGAAATACGAGATCTTGACGTGTATTTGAACTGGCTTTGTTATATTTTGCATCTGCTTTAGATATTCTTCGGTTCTGGTTCTTCTAGGGCTGCGAGTAGGTACCGTAAGCAGGATTGTTTTTGTTTATTTCTGTGTGTGTGTGTGCGTGAGGGGCTAGTTTGAACGAAGGACTTACAAAGTTACATTCTGCTCCCAAAAACTTCGCCATGAATGGCCTGTGTGACGCACTGGGGCTTTCCTGGGGCTTCCCATTCCCAGTCCCAGAAAACTGACATTCCACAGAAACTGTAGATACAAAGCGGTTGACCTCGTTTCCTAGAGCTCCGCAAAAGTCTTTCTTCTTTCCGTTCGAAAAAAGATGCAAATTTTATTTTTGCCATTTCAGAAAAAGAAGGTTTGCGCGGGGGGGGGGGGGGGTTGTGGAAAAATAGTAATGGTTAGAAGTAATTTTCATTACTTCAAAAAATAATCTGATTACTCTTGTGATTACCGCCTAATAAAAGTAATCAACTGATTACAAAATTACTCCAAAAGTAATCGATTACAAGTAATTTGATTACTTGTAATGCGTACGGCACAAGTCTGCTTGCCTCCCACCGACGAATCGTACACAGGCACACCACTCAGATATACCCCCTTCCCGTCCCCCACCCCTTTACAGTTGCCGACGTAAACAGAAACCACGAAAACACATGTGGAAGCCCACCAGTTGAGCCAAAATCATCACCAGCTCGCTTGTTTTTTTAAGTATTATTACAGTTGTTCTTGGTGAAGTGATATTGTAAATGTTAAGTAAAAGTATACAGTAAAATATGATACGCTCCTTTGGGGTTTTTCTTTCTTTTCAAATAAAGTTGCATGCAAAAAAGATAATTAAAATAACCTGATACACTCGGTGTTGCATCCTACGCTTTTTATGAAATGATGAATATTCTTCAAACATACACTAAAGAAGCAGAGAATCTTGATTTCAAATCATTATCAATTAGGGTGATCGTGGAATGTGCATTACAAGATTAATGTGAAGTAGCATATCGGAACTGCTGTGGACTTGGTATTAGTATAAATTACTGTACGTCTGAGCAATTTACAAAAGTTCGGCGGTTAAAAAGAATAGAGCCTTAATATCCTCAAGGCTTGGGAAAATACAGCTCTTTGCCCCGACACCATGTGCGTTGCTGGACAGTCACGTCGCTGTGGTGTTGTTTAGGGAGGAGGGTTGTCATTACTTAGGCCATTGGGTAGCACTATGTCGCAGAACCAAGGCAAGAGCCCTGAAATAACCTGCTAGTTTTAACTTGTACGCTTTCGTCGACAAAACACGAAATATCGGCTGCTTGAACAAGCACCGGCGATCGCTAACGTTGGTTGCCAGCAATCGCCGGTCCAATTAGCTACCGCTAATGGTGACGAGCGCAAGCACATTTTTTTATACCGCACAGCATGCATTATAGTGATCTCATCGTCCTATGATTAAGTATCTCACGTACACGGGTGTTCCTTGTGGGTTTGAAATTCGTTCGATTGATGCCTTGTAACTACATCTTGTACCGCTTCCGTTTGGCCTTCTGCTGAGCAATGCTACACAAAGCTTTCCCAAACTCTGCTATATCGCTGCAGCCGTAGGCGCAGCGCACGGAAATTATCGCTTGATCCCGTTTCACATGCAAACAAACCGCTCCCAAATTGTAAACTACCTGCGCCAGAAATGCGAAAAAGAAAGAAGTGAGTGGCGCTGGTGTAGCAGGACGATTCATGGTGGCGCTTCCTTCCATCTGACCAGAATTTGCGAATGTGAAGGTGAGCGGCGAAAGAAAAAGAAATGCGGTACTCTGAAACCTTATCCAGTGACACTAGGCTTTGCCTCTTGGCGCCTCCAGATCTCGCCAGCGCGGAACAAACTGCCGACCGTCAAATGTTTGTTTCTAGTTGAATACATATGTTTGCTTTCTCCTTCCAGGAGGAACACTGCTTAGCAGCAAGAAAAAAATAAACCCTGCCCACCCACACACAAACACACAACACACACACACACACACACACACACACACACACACACACACACACACACACACACACACACACACACACACACACACACACACACACACACACACACACACACACACACACACACACACACACACACACACACACACACACACACACACACACGCACGCACACGCACGCACACACGCACACACGCACACACACACACACACACACACACACACACACACACACACACACACACACACACACACACACACACACACACACACACACACACGCACGCACACACACACACACACACACGTAGGCAAAGAATAGCTCTTTAGGTTTTCCATGGCCAGCCGGCCAGGGCCCAGCGGCGCCACGAGAGTGTTGAATTAAGCGCCACTAGCGGAGACGTGCGTGTTAATGGGGCGGACTCGCCCCATCAACAGGCACGTCTTAATGCTACTTGTTAATAGGACAATTCTTAATCTTACCTGTTAATGAGACACGTCCCATTAACATGTCTGACGGCCGTGGCGGCCACGCCATGGCCGTCGGACCGTGGCGTGACCCTGATTTTAGCAGTCGCGCTGTGTGCACGTGTGAATAATGTCCCTGCAGGTTCTTGTATGCGGTTTAGGAGTAATGGGAGCCTTGATGAGTACTTTCGACCCACAACACCCATGAAAGGACGGCGTCTTTCTAAGAACAACCATGTTTATCAGGTTGGGGAAGTCGACGGCAGAGAGATTACATCGAAATGTTGCTCGCTACAAAGCAGACACGTCCATGACATGAAACTCCACCCAAGTTAACAAGCCAGTGTATTTACGTGTGTTTGCGTGTTTACTTGCGTGTTTGATGTCGGTGGCTCCTTTCAATCAACATGCTAAGGTGAACTAAAGGCCGACGCCACGGGCGGCACGGCCGCGCCTGTAGCTTTGACCTTTAGTCAATCGTAGGACCTTAAAGTGCCCTCGCGGTTCCATGCCTGGTTCCACAGCATGCACGCCTGAAATTTTCCGTTGCATCCCCTATTTATTTATTTTTCAGCTGACGGTTGAACGTTGCAAAATAGAAAGCGCAGGTGCAGCAGCCGAATCAGTTTTCTTCCGCGGCCCGTATTCAGAGTTCCCGACTTTGTACTGTGTGCACCGTTTCCCCAACTCCTCCCACTTCGCAGAGATCGACCAAGCCGAATGGTCTTGGGTCCCTCCACTTCTGCGAGTCGATCACAGAACGGACGACTTCCTCTAGGTTAGACGTCACCCTCGTCTTTCATCGCGTCAAGGTTCCCGTGTGTGTCAAACAAGCAGTTCTCCTCCAAGCAATGCAATTAACTTGCCGAAATTGTATCTGCCTCTTCTCGCGGAAGTAAAGCCGCATTTTTCGTACCGAACGCTTTTGTATGTGCCCTACACGGAAGATTTTCGCTGGCATCACCGCTCGCGGGCAAGAGCGGCGAGCGTAGGAGTTGCATCGACTCTTTTGTTTGCAAAAGAGTGTCCGCCAAAAGAAAGGTGGTTCTTGCGTAATACGGAGAGACAAACGAAGAGAATCGGTCCCGGGTCAGGGCCCCGGGTCAGGGCCCCGGGTCAGGGCCCCATCTCTTCCTTCGCTGGGATAAAGTGATAGGATGGCATTTTGGCTCCTAGGGCCTCCGCGCAATGGGCGTCTTTATCGGTTTCCGTGGAACACCAAGGTAGGGTGCTGCAGGCGCAAGAGTTAATGTGCTGGCCTTATATTTCTGCTGGAGAAAGTTTCAAGCGAAAACTTTCTTTGTTGCTTTGAAGCTTCAACGTCAGCAGAATATCAGAGGATGTCATAGTTTCTAGGCTATATATCTAGGGAGTGACGCGAGGCTTATTCTATGGCGTAATGATCAGAAATAAATTAAAAAAAACACAAAAAGAAAGAGGAATAAGTGGACCATAGGCAGAAACACAACACATATGCTACTCTTTCTTTTTGCTTCGGATCACGTCAAAAAACATTTCCCGCCTGGAGGTCTCGGGATCGGAGAGTGCATCGTCAGCTGTTTTTTTTTTTTACCGCGCAGTGCTTTTGTATGTTTCCTGATGTTATATGTTGTCGGGATCTGGTAGTACAAAATAAGACTTCTCTCTAAGAACAGCGTTCAATTCTATAGAAGAGATATCATATTGAGCAAATTATGAACTGCGAAGCGCTATTGGAAATAGTCCCTCAATAGCAAAGCGACAGTTTGTCAGGTCCATTGCGGTACCGACAAACTGCCTTCGCAAATATTATGATGATATTACAGTGTGGAAATTTATCTATTCATTGATTCCTTCTTGACGTCTTTTAAAATGTGGGTGTTGTATGCTTAAGTCAACGAGCGTCGAGATATATATATTAAGTTGTGTAATGTATATACAGTTTGTTTCTATTTGACCTTGATGCCATCGATACATATTAAACAATTTTGATATATATAAAAAATAAAACGTGCGAATTACAAATAATCAAGATCAACCGTTAACGGCTTAACTTAAAGTTCAGGCCAGCGTTTGTTTTGTTTTTGTTTTTTAACTACGAGTTTGTCTTACTGTTTGGAATAAATAGTGATCCAGAAGCAATGCACGTCATGAAACAAACAAAAAACGACGATAATGTAATAAATGCAAAAAAGGTGCATGCGAGCTGAACAAGAATAAAGATGATAATTTGGAAATGCCTGAAATGGAACCAGTCACCTCTCCATTTCCAGTGGAGAGGTCACTGGTTCCCTGGTACCTTGTTCGATACCAGGACCAGGCGGATTTGTTTGGTCGCGCACTAGTCACCTAGCAGTGTTTGGAGGGTTGTGTTTGTCTTTTGTCGTTCCCCTTCTCATGGATTATTAGCGTTAAATTATGACAAGTGTAAATTATTTCTGTGGGCCAAACGTTACACAGGTATATATCATTCTTTATTGCACAATTGATCCCTAGGTTTGTGTCCCGCTTAAATTTTTTCTAGGTGAGCATGGGTTATTTCTTATTTACTCTGCATGATTGACCTACACAACATTGTAGTTTATACACAACTAAAGCTATATTCTCAGCAATTTTCCGAGAATTGTGTATTAGTGCACAGCAATGAAATCCTTGCTGTTACACTTTTTAACAAACGGATTTTGCTTCAAATCGTCACGTTGCTTCTCTATGAGACCTCCAGAAATGTGAATTCATAGTCCTTTTTTATATCGTGTGCTTCACGCCGAGAGCATCATTGGCTGGTCGAGTACTAACTTTGCCTAACATTTCAGGACATGGCCAGCTTTACGGGACACGGAGGCCTAGTTTCAAGTTTTCACGCCGCGTGGCGTGTCAACCTTGAAGGAGATGAGGCCTTTCTACACTCTCAAGAAAAAAGGGTGTAAAAGGGTGTATCGTTACACCCTTTGTCCCATATACTACACCCCAAAACTTCAATTCGACGTACAGCGCCCTACAGTCAAAGGGACGGCCCGCAATTTTACGAGGGCTTGATAGCCGTGTGGTACAACTTATTAAAATAGCTAATGTACGTTTTACTGACTACAAAAAACATAATCGGGGTTTTCTTGGCCCTACAGTAAAGACTTTGTGTTTTCTTTATCTGGTCTTTGATACGTACTTTGGCTATTGAAAAAGTTATATCGCAACGTTATCAAGCCCCTCGTAAAATTTGAGGCCATATGTTCGACTATAGGGCTCTGTACGTCGAAATGAAGTTTTGGGGTTTATTATAAGGGACAAAGGGTGTAACGATACACCCTATTACACCCTTTTTTAGAGTGTAAGAGATAGGAAAGAATGTGTGTACCGCATTCCTAATTTCATCTCTTACGCATGTTTCCGACCTCCCATCCTTTCTCTGCTTTAACCTGGCCGCCGCCGTTTCCGAGGAAATGCTGAATCATACATCGGAACTATAGACAAGCAAGAAGGACAAGAAGGGAGGGGGATAGGGTTTGCTTATCGGGAACGATTCTTGGATAATCTTATGGTGAATTCGGGTGGTCTCCTCTCGACTCTGACCTCGATTCAGCAGAGCGCCCCTTCCTCGCCGCCAGAGCTACTCGGGATCCTTTTCAGCCGATCACAACTGCTGGCTTCAGAGCGCTCCGAGATTCTCAGACCAGTCACGGAATTAAAATTTCTTGACATTGGTAATTCATTAAAAACAACAGGATCTTACAGCGTACGGTGGATGATTGAGCAAAATTTACGCTCGCAATGGGATGAAATAATGGTTGTGACGTAAATTGTTTTACGCATCGGCGTGTAAAAAAGAAGAAAACAGCAGTATGCGGATTGATTTTTGCAGAACAGAACGATAACCAACGCTTGGAAACAGTTGTCAACTCATTGCGTTTTCGACAGTGAACGCGCTGCGATAGCGGTCATGCGTACGACAGAGCAGGCAAATATAAAATGATTCATAAACCGCACTTTTGTCACGGCGAAAAATCGTGCAAGCATCGCAATGTGACACAAATCACAGTGCATTATATTCGGCTCTCCCTTTATTTTACAGCACAAACCTTTGAACGCACTTTTACCAAACCTCAAAATTTTTGAACCGACCACAAAACCCGGTGAAACAGCGGCGAGCTCTGCGAGCTGTTTCGTCGTCGGTTAGGCGTATCGGATTCACCGCCCTGAGATGAACGATCTCGTGAAAGCACTGGGAATACTTCACACGTCGACTTTTCCTGCTACAGTCGCAAACGAATGTCGTCCCGTCCGTTGTAATCCTCGCACCGTCGAATGCACAAGCACTTTGTAGAACCACATATCAATCGCTGTCATGCCGTACCCCGCACACCACCGCAGACCACTGCCGGCCATCTTCAACAAAACCACGTGATCTTCGTCCAAGTACCACGAGACTCCTGCGCCGCTCCGCACTCCGACGGCTACAGACGGAGTGCCAGGGAGCGCTCTGAGAGGCAGACGCGCCCTCGGAATGAACCACCCGATCAGGCGACAGCACTCTATTTCAACCACTCGATTTCGCGCGCTCTGGAAAGAGCGCTCGAGAGCGCGCAGAAAGAACCACGCGAATTCGCCATTAGAGAGTTGCTCTTCCGGTGCTTATATGCAACCTCCAATGTTGTTTGTTTTGGCGCTTTCTAGTGACTCCAGCAAGAAACATTGGGTATGCCTGGGAGTGGCGGCTGCATTGTTCGAATTTGAGCTATTACTCTGGTGGCGCCGCTTAGCCTAGTGTCCGAAGCAAGAAATACTGGGTAGGCCAAGAAGCCGTGATCGAATAAATGCCAGTACGGCGGAAGCTACGTCCCTTGCGGGCCAATCGGAACGTGGCTACATATCGCCGAAGTGCGCTTTTAGCGCGAAGAAGTAATAGGATTTCGCAGCGTCACGCTCCAATATGTGTGCGTTGCGCTTGTATATGTAGCGCACATCGAAGCCGTCGATCTGCACGCAATGTGGGGCTTATCGGTCACCCTTTGCCAAGTTACAACGCGGCAAGGTATAACCGTGGGCTCTCACTCTGCTGGCGCCACCTGGCTGTTGCCGGCTGGCTGTATCAAGCTACAGGTGGATTTCATTTGCGTTTGTCATAGTTTATATACATGTATATTTTACACTGACTGTTTCTTCATGTACATATTTTTGTTGTGTGAACTGTGTATGCGTGATAAATCCCGTTTGACGTTCAGTTATGCATTTTTATTTCTGGATAATGTGTGTATAAGGCTTATAGTGTTAATACACGAGTAAGTAAATACATTTATAAATACAACGAGATTGCTTGGTATTTCAAGCAGCCTACACGGATTTTCTAAGAAACACTCTAGGGACTTCTAAGAAAACGCACTTTTAAAAGTGCTTGTAAGCACTTTTAAGGAGAGAAAACAAGCAAAATAAAATTATTACATTGTTACCGCCGTAATTTTTAACACTAAAATGACCGCAGTATGACGACTGATTTCTGTAGACTGTTTTGGGCAGCTGGGCACTATCCAACATAAACGTCCATTGTAACTACAAGAAAAAAAAAGGAAGGGCAGTCGTATTTTTTAAGACAGCAAGCTCGTGTCTCTTCGCGTCCGAATATTTCCCCAAGTAAACTTTTCTTCGCATCTACACATTTTGTCGGCACCGTTACAGCATACAAATGTATGCCGTAACGGCATACATTTGTAGATAGGAGTGGTGTTTGCGGTAATGCGTCACAAGTAACTACGTTAACGGCAACGCCTTGCGTTTTCCGGTAACGTAGTGACGTACTCGTTACTTTTTCAAAACAGTAGAGTGCAACCTACTTACGTTACTTATGTTTAGGAACGTGTAACTTAGTTACTTTACTCGTTACATATTATTTGTAAAATAAAAAAATACTCTAATTTGTTTCACCTTTCAAGGCTCCACGTCTATCAATTTTTTAGTTTATTTGCGTTTGTCTTGCGAGTACTTAGGTGGGACCATAAAACAGATAAGGTATGTTTAGTTTCTAGATGAATAAATGTTTATTCAAAAAGGGTGTTATGCATACCTGAAACGTCGAAAGTCTAAAACGTGTGAAGACATAATTAAAAAGTACCGATAAAGTGCGTTACTTTTTAACAGTAACGGCAAGCATTCCTTTTATTTTGAGGTGGCGTATTTCGGTAACGCGTTCCTTTTATAAGCAAATAACAAGTAACGTATTTCGTTATTATTTTCGTAACGCCAAGAGCACTGGTTAGGAGTTTTTTTTTAACATATAGTGCATTGAGACGAAGAGTGGAGTTGTGTGTCCCTGCGAATTTTGGAAGAGACGTCCGGGGTGTTGTTGTTACAGCATCACTGCATATACATTTTAGCCATGTTGTAACACAGACAAGACTGGACGAGTAAAACCTTAATATTTGTAACTGTGAATTTTCGCCGGCATACCATCGAGTTTCAATTGCGATTAGTCATGACCACTTCACTGACAGATTGCAAGCTCGCTAAAGGGTCAAGTGTTCATTTTCACAGGCAATCTCATTGCGCCTTCACAAGTTCACAAATAACTCAGTCCATTAACGCACAAAGCGAAATTGCAATATGTTTCGAATTGTAAACTATGTTGATTGTTTAATTCTGCATAACATTCTGCATAACATTCTGGATTATGACCAGACAACACAGGCTGGAAACCGGTCAGCCTGCGAATTTTGTTTGAAGGAACACTCGCCGAAATGTGCAAACAGTAGCCGCGGTCGAGCCATGGAGAAATATACACAAGGTAAAGAGAGGACAGTGCCGTAGAACCCCATTGGCCCAGATAGACCAGTGACAGCTAGCGCTCCTAGCGGGTGGCGTGAAACATAATTTGGTTCCGGTTCCGGTCAAGGTAGTTTTGGTTTCAATTTGGGCGTTCATGTTTCGGTACACTTCTTTTTTGTGTCCCCTTCCTTTCTTCTTCGCCTCCCTAGGCTCTCTGGGGCTACAGCTGGTTCTTTTTCTTAATATGGGCGCAGTTCTATTTTTATTTTTATCATAAAAAACATACAAAATGTGTAAAAAAATTCAACTTGCTTCACAAAACAAAAATTTGTTTTGTTTTTTGTTTTCTATTGTAAAACATTCAAGTTACACAATCGCTACATTGACGCCAGGTTGGAAAAGAATTTGTAGGTAAATTACAGTACGTGGTTCAACAACATTTTATTGGACCCCTTGATATACTTCAGGAGTTCTGAATATTTCATAAGAAACAGATACTCACAAAAATAAACTACTATCAAGGAGTTCGGAATATCGTACAATTCGTTATGGATTTCTAGTGGAACCAAGTTAATGAAAACTTTCCGCAGGGAACATATGCTGAATGATCCATTTGCATTCACGCCGACTCTGCCAAAGGAACTTAGCGCAGTAATAAATAAGACATCGGTTTCATTTCCTGTTATAAGAGCCTAATAGGAGTGCGACGCACACATCGGATAAAAGAAATTCGCAATTTCCTGCCAATATAAAACACATGAATTGGCATAGCCTGAAACTCAGCGGGGCTGCACCAAACAATGAAAACTTTATTTGGGATCTGACAAGATTCAATGTACCTAAACATCCCACGAAATACTTTTGTAACGAAAAAGAGGTATGGCTAATGCAGCATCTATGGACATGCATAACAGAAAAATTTTAGCTCATGAAAAAGCCAAGCAGGCATTGCAACTGTACATGACCCGTGTTCATTACATTACACACAACAGACGACTACGAAATATGACGAACAAAAGTTATACACAATGACACAGTGTTCTAAAGAGGAGGAGTAGCATGGAGCAGAACGTCAATAAATAAATGAAAGTTCAACACAAATTCCACATACGCACAAGAGGGCTTGGTGTCATCATTGTACTGATGTAATATACAGTCATATCTAACTAACATGGACACCTACATTCAACAGAAAAATCGTCTATGACGTGAGCCGTTCATATGAAAGAATAAAGGTCAAAATCACAAATAATAAACAACAAGTGTCCCACAAAAAACCTAGCATAGCTTATCCAAACTTTTCACCTGCAAGCCATATTCATTTTATCGCCTGTATTATGAATACTTAACTTGACGGGGCAAACGAAGTAACGATATGTTTTCTCACATTTTGATATTGTTTGGATTTGCATTGCTAAAAGAAATGTTAGTCTCTCAATCTCTTGTCAACATTTCTTGAGGTTTGATTCGCGAATCATTGAGGGCAAATTTTCACTTGTAGACAAGGTTTTAACACTTACTTCTGTTCGCCCTGTTTAACTGAAGCTCCCTTAATCACGGAGGAAGAACTGGCGGTTCTTATTGTGGCCGGTAATACGTAATTTATAGTGATGATTGAAGCTGCCGAGTTAATTTTGAAGAAACACTGTCCACACAAATATTCTTTCTTTAGCTTCAGTGAGTATTTGCATCGAGGTAGATACCTTGGGTCACGTGGAATCCCCCAAAAACATAACGCCCCTCTTTTTATGTGTTGTCCCAGTGTTAGCGCACCAGGGAACGCAGTAGTAGCTTTTGTAGGACATCACCTGGGCACACGAGAGGAGACGTAAATTGGATCATCAACAACGTGTTCTCTCGGTTCAGTGCGAAGGCGTCCAAAATAAGCGGCGGCCAGAACAATATATTATTCTGCCGTGACTTGCTCCCTTAGGGGAGCAAACACACTGACACAACCATTGCTGGAAACAACGATAACGGGAGCAGCCTTTGCTCCCCTACCGTTAGTCCCTCAAAGTTGAACCCCTAGGACTAACTTTTGCACCCTTACATTTAGGCCACTGGGACTAAACGTTGCGCCATTACCTTATTCATTACTAAATGGCGCCCTTACACACCTAGGTGGCGCTAGTCAACGTCAAAATTGGTAAAGAATTATGTTCTAGCTGGGGTAGACCTTTTCCACGCTCATTACATTCACATATGAACACGCTTATTTCACATTTGCACACGTATTATATATTTTAGCATAGACAAGGAATTAGAACACAGATGACGCACGCACACACACACACACGATGACACGCAAATTAAATTTTTTTTTCTGTATTGTCACACGCTAATTCAATCGCCACCACCAAAGGCTACTGATGCGCCTTTTATACTGATCATATGAAAGGAGTCGTTTGGTCAGTGACTATCTCAACCGTGAGCGATGTTACAAATGTGGTGCTGCATTCGCACCAATATTGTTCTCCAATATTGTTGTTAAACTTTCCAAGGAGTGTATCTCTTACTAATAAGTAACGGTACACACAGTAATTATTTGTGACAGCTTATAAAACACCGTCCCCATAGGCTCCCAGCAGCCATGTTCTCGCTTCCCCGCATAAACTGCCCCACTTCTCGCACTCGCGTCTCTGTGACCACCGCATCATCTGTTGCCGAAGAGCGCGCGCGCGCTCGACCGTCGACGCAAGTACGCCGCAGACGAAATAAGGGGAGCGCGGAAGATTGGCGTACATGCTTCGCGTTCACAACTCATAAGAAGTGCTTAGATGTACCTAACACCCCTAAATAAGAATGGTAGCGCTATCTTCTCTCTCCTCCTCTGATGCTCACAAGTGTTATCTTTATGTTTCGCTTTTTTACCCGCGCATCGACTGTAGTGCCGCCTCGATCGGGCCAAGATAGCAGACGGCATGCCTATACTTGAGTCAGAGCGCATTTAACGGCTAAAAGACAGGCTCAAATACATACACACAGACTACAAACGCACTGTCACGGTCTAGCAGCCTCGAAGGATCAGCCCAAAGAAAGACAATGAAAGCCGTGATGTTGCACAGTCGGCGTTATTTGATTGGCGGCATGAGCTCATACCATGCACTGCACTCCGACAGCATAGGCATTTTTTGTCCCTCCTCCTCTGACGCGGACACCTTTATCTTGATGTTTTGCTTTTTTTACACTCGCGCATCGACTGTAGTGCCGCCTGGATTGGGCAAAGATAGCAGGCCGCATTCTTCAAAGGATGGCGCAACTTTTCAGTATAAAGAAACTTTAGGTGTACCTCTTGCCTGTTTTTTTTTTGTTAAGTTGTTGCTTTTTTATCTAAAATAATGAGCGGTATTCTTCGACGCAGCCAACGGAGCGATCCGATACGGCCAATCAGACGTAGTCAAAAGAGAACCATCATGGTGTTCGTCATATTTCTGTACGTGTCTGTCATAACTGAACAAATAATAAATGGCAAAGGCCCAATGACTTGCGCTTTTGACGAGGTTTGATTGGCTCCATAGCTTCGTAGCGTCGGCTGCGTCTCGATTTCAGCGGAGACGAGCTATACAACTTTTTACAAAGGCGCAGCCATCTTGCATGTCGTCACATCGGGTATGCGGTAAATGGTTTTGATCTCTCCACACTGCTAAAAGGTATTTACGAAAATGCGTGATTGTCACACCGACACGTTCTTGTTTTGCCTCACCTATATTTTCTCACGTATTCCAGGTTGAAATTTTTTTTTCGCCCCGCATATAAGATACTGACTTCACGTGACTGAGAATGTCAGGGAACAAACATCTGTATAGTAATCGGCTATGACTTGGGCGTGCTAACACGTCGGGCATCAGCTTTTTTTTCACTGTACGGTTTCATGATAGCGCAAAACCATGCATTAATCGGAGCGTACAGCGCCAGTGAATGCATAAAAACGGGCACGCGATTTTCCCTGCCATAAATACTAAGATAAGAATAAATAACCAACGAGATATATGTGATTAATAGTCTAATATCGTGATAAGGAATGCGCCCGTATTATTTATGAAATAGTATGTCATGTCGTGCAGGTCTGATTTTGTTCAGTCCCCTCAGTCCGACTCAGAATATTTTACGGCATGAACGTATTCGTTCTTCAACTTTTCCTACATAAAACTTTATGGCAATATTTTCTATACTTTCTAATTTTTAGTTTTGTAATTTATTTTTATTTTTCCGGTGACTAACTCGTAATGAAGCCGCTTTCTTTAAAATAACATAGAAAAAATAAACAACAACAAAAATGAGGTTGTGCACTCGATCGAAGCTCACGCGAAATTATATGAGCTGCATTAGTAGATATAGATCACGCAGTTTGCACATCACCGCTGAATACTTAATAGCGCCAAACTGAAATTTGACTTAGCAAACTAATGAACGGGAAGGCGGAGACAGACATATTTATAACAGCTGAATCAACAATACTCCTCTGCAATATTCATATTGATAGCTGAGTAAATTGTTTTTCACTGTCTGTTTGTTGAATTATTTTAAATTATTTGAATTAACAAAATTCGCAAAAACGGATGTTTAAAGTACAAGACATATCTAGGTCCAGTCATCCCACGAGGCACGAGTCGTAGAACGCGTACATAATATAGCGGAATACGACCTGACAAGCGTTAGCCAGCACGTCACATGATTTTAAATGGAGGTCGAATCTGACCTGGTGCCAGCCCATCAGGATGTTATATAATTCAGAAAGTTACCGCTGTCCGTCACGGCACCAGCCAATCAAGACTTCACGTTCTTAATAAAAAAATGCCCGAATGCAGCCTGGCTTCAGGAAATGACAGCATCAGATCAGTCACGGGAACTCTCGGGACGCCTTTTTATTTTGATGGATAATCGGATCCAGCGCCACACACGTACAACAAAATGGCCGACGCATCTTTCAAATCCGAACAGGCTCAATTTGTGTGGCGCTGGCAATCTTGGTCTTTCCGACACGTTCTACGGCGTCAGCCATTCCGCTCTCTGTATGTTATGGCCTTTCTGCCTTTTTTTTTTTGACGCGGAGTACGAAACGTTGTTGTTTTCACCCCGCCGACACACAATAATCCTTGAAAAAATATTTTTTTTCGGTCGACGTTTTTTCCGGAGCATGGAATCCACATCCGCTCCCGAAGGTGAACACACCCCGAGTGTCAGCGCCGGAAATCCATGGCCACCTTGGACCCGCCAGCTTCCCAACTCGTCGCCCTTATAGCCAACCACCTCCAGCATGCCGAAGCCTCCAACGCAAGGTGGAAGAGTCAGCTTCTGCAAAGCGCAAACTCATTCTTTCGGGAAGTGACTGAATCTCTCACCTAACGCCTGCAGTGTCTGGAAAACCGATTGCCTGGCCCCATTAAGCCCCCTGTCGTTGACGTTCCAGCCCAGACCCCCTTGGGACAGACGAGTCTTTGACTAAAACCATCAGCATACAACGGTACCGCCCTTTGCCCCCCCCCCCTAAATATCACAATTAAACCTCATCGCTAACTCGAACAGTTGGTCAGGGACCCAAAAGGCTCAAGCCTTGGCCGCCCATCTCGCTTGGCCATCGTTGACTCTATTGCATCATTTGCCACCTGCAAATCGTCAATACTACCAGGCTTTGGTCGTGGCATTAGACGAGCGCAATGGAAAAGGGCCGCTTCGGTTCCTTCATCACGCAGAATTTCGCAACCGTCGTCAGTCTGCGCTGGAGACAGTCTCCGACCTCGCGGATGAAAACAAACGCCTCGCACGTCTTGCGTTCCCAGGCTGCCCAGAGGACATGGTTGAGGCTGTCGCTAACATGGCATTTATCGATGCCTTCTCGTCTGTTGAGGTACAGGATGCGGTTCGCCTTGCAAGCCCTAAGACTCTGCGGGTAGCACACATTTGTGCCTTGGAGGTACAGGCTGCCCGACATGCATCTCGATCCACGCGTGTAGAGTCCTTCATGCAACCGCAAACTCCAGATATAAAGACGCCAACTACTCCAGCTCCCATTTGCGGTAATTGCCACCAGGAAGGTCACACGGTGTCGCAGTTCCCCAATCATGACCTTCGCCTTGATAGCCGGACCTCAACGACAATGGCTCCAAGGAGAGTTACGTCAACTTGAATCTTGGCTTCAACTTTGACTTCCATCTAGCTCCAAGGCATCGTTGACGGGGTACATGCGCGTGCACTTGTCGATACCGGCGCAACAACCTCTGTAATCAAGCCAGAATTTTCGATGAAGGCAAACCGAGTTGTC
This sequence comes from Ixodes ricinus, assembly GCA_037355805.1. Classification (NCBI taxonomy): domain Eukaryota; kingdom Metazoa; phylum Arthropoda; class Arachnida; order Ixodida; family Ixodidae; genus Ixodes; species Ixodes ricinus. The sequence goes on from JAZHYW010009573.1 coordinate 23,162, forward strand.
CCACTAAACTCCGGTGGCTATGCTCTACAGATCGCAACAGGGGAGACGGTAGCTGTACTCGGCTACACTACCGTGCCTTTCACCGTGGGAAGCCCTCAAGACGCTTTGCCCGTCTTCGTCGCGGCTGTTGAGGAGCAGTGCATTCTTGACGTTGATTTTCTCAAAGCACAGAAGTGCGTACTTGACTTCAATGCCGGATTGCTGCATTTGAGAATGAACTCGTTTCCCCTGGATGCTGCTGTAGTATTTCAATTTTTTCATTTAGGATTACCACACTTACTAGGTGGCGCCACGAACTGCCACACAGCAATCCCCATAGCCAGGTGGCACTACTATTCACCATTGGGCCCGTGCTTCCAGACGGGTCCCCCGGGGCCTTTGACCCCCGGCCTCTTGGCCTATGAATAAACGGAGTACGTGTTTGAACGTTGACCTGGACTGACGTGTCTTCTCTGCCGGGCGTTCCCGCCCTTGGGCTCCGCCGGTCCTCGCCTCACCACTTCGTCATGTGAGACCTCGTCCTTTTCCGCAGGCCCACGCAGGCCCTGCGCGTCTTTTTATTTTCACGGGTGGCCGACTTTTTTAATTACTACAGCTGCCACAGTGGCGGTCCTCTGCGACAGTGGATTCCCAATAAATGCCAAGTTCCTGTGTCTGTGTCTCCACATTTTACCAACCAAGTTGTCCCAACAGGTGTTACCTCTCTACGAGGGCGCGTCTGTTGGCCTCGATGAAACCAGCGCAGGTAAGCTTCATCAGCTACTTAAAAGATTTACATATGGACTTGTCATCAGCAGCAGCACACCATATCGTGACGGGACAGGCTACCCCTATATGACAGTCTCCTCGACAACTTCCCTTTGCACAACGGTCATCTGTTAACGACATGATAAAGATAATGATACAGAAGGGCCTGATGGAACCCGCGTGTTCCCCTTGGTATTCACAAGTCACACTAGTGAAGAAAAAGGACGGGTCAACACGTTTTTGCGTGGATTATCGACGACTTAATGATGTCACTAAGAAGGACTCCTTTCATTTGCCTCGAACTGACGATATCTTGGACGCTCTCGCAGGCTGCGAGTGGTTTTCTACGTTTGACCTAAGGAGTGAATATTAGCAGGTTCCCGCACACCCGGACGATCGTGAAAAGACAGCCTTCACTACAGGTCATGGCTCATATCAATTCTGAGTGACGCCATTTGGTCTCTACCAATCCCTGGCTGCATTTCAGAGACTAATCGAATCTGTTTTGCATGGTCTCATAAGCACAACTTGTCTTGCATACATCGACGACATTGTGGCATTTGGCAAGACATTTCCCGATCATCTGGCGAACCTGGACTTAGTGCTTGGACGACATCATAAGGCGAACCTAAAGCTTGCAACAAAGAAATGTTCGCTGTGCACAAGGCAGTTTGAATACCTCGGGCACATAATTTCGACGGAGGGGTTTCCACAGATCCTCGGAAACTCTCCGATCTAGCCGAGTAGCTAACCCCGAGATCCACCGCTGACGTCATTGGGATGGCATCGTACTACCGAAGATTCGTCCCCAGTTTCGCCCACATTAACAAGCCCTTGTGTATCCTGACAGAAAAAGAAGTCCCGTTTGCATGGTCCCCAGAATGACAACCAACATTCGAGCCACTCAAAACGGCCCTCACGTCTTGCCTTCCCAAAAGACACGATATCATTCATCCTTGACACCGGCGCTAGCGCCTCGGTAGCCAGTGCTGTACTATCGCAAGAACAAGATGGACATGAGCGAGTCATTGCGTATTATAGTAAGATTTTTACGAAGCCAGAACCCAACTACTGCACCTCACGACGCGAACGTTTGGCCATCATCCAGGCCATAACCCATTTCCATCATTATCTTCTGGGACAGAAATTAATTATCCGAACGGACCACGCATCATTACCTTGTATGTTGAGTTTTAAAACCCCTGATTGAAAGGGCGCCCGATGGTTGGAACGCCCTCACCAATACAACTTGGACACTGCTCGTGCAAGCAGTGCACAAGCATTGCAACACGCAGCTGCATCTCGCTCAAAGCGATTCCTTGTGGCAACGAATCGTGGACATCGGAAAGTCTTCGGGCAGCTCAACTTGACAATCGAGGCATTGGCCTGTTCATACAATGAAGGCGAAGAATAGGCGACCTCAAGGCAAAGAGGTATCAAGCTTATCTCCTTCCTTTAAGGGCTACTTGGTGCAATCGGACTCTTTATACCTGCGCGGCAACGTTCTCTCTTGACGCTGGGAGTCCGTTGCCGGTGGCTCTGCCGTCTGGCAGCTGGTACTGCCACACACACTCTGCTCCCACATATTTGAAAAACTGCGCAGCAGTCCAGAAGGAGGACAGGTTGGCGTGAATCGCGATAAAGAAAATTCGCCAACTCTTCTACTGGCTGCAGGGCCACAGTGACGTTTAGGAGTGGTGTCGTGAGTGCGACTTGTGCGCCTCCCGTAAAGGACCTCACGCTAAACAACATCAACAGCATGTGAGAGGGGCGCCTTTTGAGCGCGTTGGCATTGACGTGCTAGGCCAACTTCCCGATCTTAATCTGGTAACAGGTTCTTGCTAGTCATTGTTGACTAATTTACAAAGTGGCTGGAGTTTATTCCAATTCCCAGACAGAACGCCAGTGACATTGTTGACACCCTGGTGAAGAATTGGATCGCCAGGTACACGGCGCCCCTGAGGATTCACTCGGATCACGACAGGAGTTTTGAATCTCACGTATTTCAAGAAGTTTGAAAAATTTTCAACATCACCAAGACGAAGATTACACCTTTCCACATGCAGTCAAACGGCTAGGTAGAAAAAATTAACCGCGCACTTTTATAACATCTGTCGATGTTTTTCAATGATCGCCAATATAACTGGGACTGCATCATGCACCTATTTTTGTACGCGTACCGTACAGCAGCTCACGATGTTACCGGTTATACGCCAACGATGATACTGCTTGGTCATGACCTTCGTATGCTTTGTGAACTAACCATCCTACGAGCATCAGAACCGGCCACAGACGATGTGTCTTTCGTGAACAAACTGAGAACAAATCTCGAGCTAATGAACGCATTTGGTCGACAACGACTGTCAAGCGGCCTCGCTCGCATGAAGAGCCAGTATGACGCACACGTCACAGCACGCCCTTTTTCACCAGGCGGCAAGGTATGGTTGTATAACCTGATTCGGAAACGAGGACAGTCCCCAAAGCTCCAGCGTCACTGGAAAGAACCCTTTACAATCGTGAAACGGCTCAGTGACGTGGTCTATCGCATACGTCAAAACGATCGATCCCGAGCTTTTGTGGTTACCGTGATCGATTGTCCTTGTACGAAGGACTTCCATAAGCCTGGATAAATTTCCAAAAGACGGGAGGTGCATAATGTAGCGAAGGTGATGTCGCGGAAAAGAAGACAATGAGGACAAAAACAGAGTGCTCGTGACAGCAGTTGGAAGCCTGCGAGCAAAGCAAGCGAACGTCCAGTAAATTAACAGCGTGTAAGCGGGAAATGCTGTTTTCGATGACGCTGAGCAAGTTTCTAATTGGAACAATGTGTCTATTTTTATTAATTTAAAAATTAATTAACCAATTTTAATTATTTAGACAACTGATCGTTACTATTACCCCAATACTCTGTCCCCCTGGCCGTATAACTCACGTGCACGAACCGCATAAGTGTAACTTTCACGGCTTGTTTTTTTAAACAAACCTGTAAAGTTCCCCCCCCCCACAAAAAAAAAAAAAGCACGGTATATCAACAACCATTACGATTGGAAAGACTAGAGTGCCTCGATGTCCTTCTGTTTAGGGTGGTGCCTTTCCTTGTAGTACCCCATTCCGGCTGCACGCACTCACAACGTAACTACAAAGAAATCGCCGAAAACAAAATGCCACCGCAGCACAGCAAACGACAAGAGCACGTACAGGAGGACACCCTTTCACGCACTCCAGAAGAAGAACGAAAACTGGGTGGTCGGAACAAAACGGTCAGATTTAATCCCCTGTAGCAAAGCGCACATGAAGGACCCCTAGGACAGACATTTCTCGGCAAAAAAATCGCATGATAGCTTTGGATACAGACGATTGTTCAGCCTTGTTTTATATCACTGGCAAGTGTACACTCAAGTCATTTTGATTATTTTGCAGCGTTATGCAATCATATTGCATTGCGAAGATCTGTCCATTTTTACCGTTCTTCGTGTCCGCATCCTTTGAAGACGACGGCACATGAGTGACTAACTTTAAATATTGTGTCTCCTTTCCGCTTTTTGCATGCGGAGCATCTCTTGCTCGGGTCTATGTCCCGCGGCGTCGGCGTCGTAGTCCGCACTCACACTACGCATGCGCAACTCTCCTCCTTCCCTCTCTCCAACAGCTGCGCGTTACTCTCTCCGCTCTTTCTCTCTACCAGCTGCGTGCGCTGCGCGTGCGTTCGCTTCTACTCACACCGCGCGCGCATGCGCAACTCTCCTCCTCTAGTCTCCTCTCCTTCAAGTGTGAATATAAGCAGCGGTAGCGCGCGCCGTTCCCCCGGAGGAGTAAAAGGAGGATAGTTTTGGGCGCGCGGGTCGCAGCGCCACGCCAGGGCTTTCCAGTGGGGTGGGCTTTCCCAGCAACTCTGCGGCTGTCGTGTGCTAGCGTTTCTCGGCCGCTCGCGTCCGCCGGAGCCCAAATCCGGCCGGCCAAAAGAAATCAGTCAAGAAGGGAATAAATTAATTACGATCCGCGATGCTCCGCATCACCCCATGGTTCCCCTCGGGAAGATGGTGTAATTTTTTATTTTAGTTTGCAGTAAATAAATATAAATGCATATAGCCTTCTGTTTCGAAAGCACATGATTAGAAAAAAAAATCTCGCGATCTCCTCTTTCTTGTTAGGATTGGTAAAACAAAAGCCCAATTTAATGGCTCTTATCTCAACGCCCATGTAGAATTTTGAAAAGTTCAGTGGAAATAAAGCAGGTCAAACATTTGTTAAAGCATTTTAAGTGTTGCAAGCCGTATACACTAATTCACTGCAGGTTTCAAGAGAAAGCGTAGTTCCTAAAACAAATCGCCTTTTCGCTCCTTCGTTCTTTCGGCGTTCACTTGGATGATTTGTGGTTAGATGTTTCATCTACATATCAAGCAGCGGTGTAAAGTTGGCCTTTGTTCCTTCGTTTTATAAACCGCAAGTTCTCTCGCACGTTAAAGATCGGAGCACCGCCTAGTGACGTTTGCCATTGAAGGGGTCTATAGTGCAGTGGGGAATCGTTGCAGGTGATACCACAGCCCTGCTGTCCAACCACCTTCACAACGTTAATTTGAGCCTTTTTTTTGCCGCGAGCTGGCGTTAGGAGTTCGTTCGGTGGTGGAGATTGCACAGATGTAACAGAGGGTCAATATAAAACCAATGGGGAGCGTTCGCAGTTTAATGGCTGGCTGCTACTGCGAAGATTGTTCGCAAGTGCGTAAGAGCTGCTTAATCGTAAAAAGACAGAAAGCAGTAGGAAAGGCGGAGAGGCCCGAAGACGTTCACCACTTTCGCCACCTCCTCCCATCTCGTATTGCAAAATCGGCGCATAAATCACGTGACCGCGTTAGAGTGGTTGGACACTCTATGTAATCTAGGCTCTCTGCGGTACTCTCGCGTTCCAATTATCGTGTTTTCCGCACGCTCTGTATACAACGCAGCAAGTTTTCAGAAGGTCGCCTTCACATTGCCACCGTAGAAGATGGCACCCGCAAGTAAAAGAGCAACGGAGCGCTCACGCGCTTAGCGTGCACGGCACAGGCTTGCGAGGCCTGTGCGCACGGAACCTTGAAACTGTGCTCCTGAGTCCTCTACCGAGAGTATGACACTCCAGACTCTAGAAATAATGCTGCAATATCGTGGCGGCATCGGATTCCACTTCAAGTGCTGCGTGCGGTGGTGCACACGCAAGTTCCTCGGCTGTCTACTTCTGCCGGCCCTTCACACCACGTCCTCGGTATCACGTCACATTATGTCTTTCCAATGCATTTGCAAGTCTAGTAGGGCAAAAGGGCGACACGTTTATCGGCAGCTTTCTTTTATGCTGATCAGGTACAGATCCCTCCAATGAACCAAGTCAAATATTGACACCGAAAATCGCTGGATAAGTGGGGAAAAAAATAAACCCGAAAAAAAACACCCTCAAATTCGATCAAAAGTTAACCCCGAAAAAATACGGAATCCTATTTTACCAGTAACTAGTTATTTTACCTATTTGGTCTCTGGTAGCTTCAAAATCAAAGTTGTTACTTTTACGAAGGTCTTTGTTACCTCAGTTCAATTCCCTACTTATCGAATCAGCGTGGAAAGTAACATTGTTAGAGTGCAGTTTCAATATACAACATTAAAAACGATTATATTGAACGGGTGCAGATTACAATCGACTTACTCTGCGTTTTTCTCGAAAACATTATGTGGCACGGTCAAAGGAGTTTGGCTTTGCTGGCCGTCAAATTGTGAACACAGTTCGAAGTCCACTCTCCGGGTTTTAGTCAAAACCGCTTAATAGAACGGAATAGCGTTCGTTCTTGTACCCTGCCGTAGTGGATGAGTGGATGAGGCATGCGCTATTTGACAAATTTCGACCTCAAGCGAAAGCGGAAAAGCGCATTTATTACTCCCTATAAATTTTAATGCTCTTTAAAAAAAATAGAAGAACAACTTGAAGCTACTTTTTGGGATGGCTTTATGGTTCGATACTGTTACCTCCAATTTCCAGGAAAAAAACAAAAACAAAAAAAAGCTTGACGCTTTAGTGGCACTGTTTTTCTTTTTTATTTCCATTTTAATATAAACTCGGAGGCTACAACGATGGAGAGACGTCACTGATAGAGACCGTCAGCGTACATTGCCCGTATCGCTTCTGGTGCGGGAAACCACGCAGTGCCTCCGGGAGCGGAATCTTTGTGTTGCCGTCGGAGAACTCAAATGAGCCCATTCTCAGAAAGACCACGGGATGGATTCTTTTTTCGTTCTCCTCTATACTCCCCCTCCCTCACCAAACACACATACGCACACCGTTTCCGCCTGTAATGGAGTGAAATATGTGGATGTGGAATGGGAAAGAATCCTCTGTTGAAACACGCAAAAAATTGTGGAGGTCTCCGGCGCAAGGTTTCTTTCTTCTTTGAAGTGCACGCATGTGAGTATGTATATGCTAGCATTTTCGTCTACTGGGTCTTTTGTGTGTGTGTCTTTTTTTGTTCGTTTATTTTGCTTGGTAAGGTAGAGGTAAAATATGGACCCTTACGAAATACCCCTTGAGTATATCGCAGTACCTATTCTCTCCTCTCGATGGGGCATGGAAGTATATGTGCATGTACTTTGCTTTGGTGAGGGTTCGTACACAAAGGGCCTCCCGAATCGTTTTGTTTGCTAGTGAAAATACCTTCGCCCCGATACCCGATGGCAGCTTCATAACTAAACGTAAAAAAAATAAAAAATATAATAAATATAAATATATATATATATATATATATATATATATATATATATATATATATATATAATGAACTCGTTTTAGGCCGTAGTGTGACTTAGACTTTACATCGTACCAAACCTTACTTCTGGGATAAACCGTGTTTGTCTTATGTGAAAGAAGTGTGGTAGAATGGAAGTTTATTTTCCGGTTGGCGCTGGCAATTGGAGAAACTTATTCAAACTGACCTAAACATTGTTTAGCACTGCACACGATGGACCTCTATTCGGTAACTCTGCTCGGCATTTTTGAAAATTCAGGTAAAATTTAATCAAAATCTGTAGTACCATAGGAGAATAAATAGTCCCGAAGCAACTAATATATTGTATTTATTGAACTTAATTAGACGGTGCAGACAAGCGGGTTAAGAACTGACATTTTTGTTAACCCTGAAGAGTGGGGAAACAGAAGGACTGGACAACATGATTCTCCAAAGATAGCCGAGGTTTATTTCACAAAACACAACCTTATATAGGCAACCAAGACGTGGAACCCGGAGTAACTAAAATAAGACAATGGTTGCAATGTTGGCAACACGCGCGCCCAACGAGGATTCAAATAACAAAAAAGGGACGCAATGACTCCCACATCAAAAAACTGCAACCACGCAATAATGGATTGCACCGCGTTAAGAGTAATAACAACTGAGGACAGAGTCAAGTTTAAAAACCCAACGACCACTAAGCAACAACAGGGATAAGGTCAGCCGACTACTAACAGAAAATCAGTTATTGATTAAGAAACGCATTCATGCTATCGCCTAGAGAAACGGACACGTTACTAAAACAATTAGGGTGCCTAGCAATCATGAGCAACTCTTTATCTAAATGCTTCTAACAGTAACTTTTTCTGTGGAGCACCTCAGCATTTTTGGCAAACAATGAACCAATCGCTACAGAAGAAGATATGACACGCTAATGAAGCTTTTTAGAACGTCACCGGTTCAGGAGGTTCTCGTACACAAATTCGTGAACCATGCACGGAATAGAAAGGAGAGGGAGGAAGCGTAATAGAACGAAGTTGGGGGCGAAGATATAAGCAACATTAGGGACAAAAGAGTTTTTGGGGTAGCCCAATATAAGGCCATTGAAGCTCAAGAGAGCCAACAGGATCTTACTTCTTAAGTGAGGTAGAGCTCGCGCTAACTCGAGCGCGTGTTCGCGTAAATTCATATCAGAATTTCATGAACCGCCGAGTTTCTAAAATGGGCCATTCTGAACCCTCAGATTTGTTTTAATTGCTTGTTTGTGGTCGGTTAACCTATCATTAAGACACCCAGCCGTCTCACCCACATAGCAAGAACCGAATTTCAAAGCAATCTTGTGCACTAACCCAGATCGCAATCAACCGAAGGGTCTTTATGAGTTTTGTTTCAACCAGCCTTCTGTGACGAGAAGAAGTTTAAGCCCGTCGAGCCGAAAGTCGGGTTTAAAAACAACTGCCACACCAAACTTCCCCGTTTGCAACAGCACTAAACCAGAGTTGTCCAGCTTGTCTCTCAACCTAGGAACAGCTCTAAAAGCTTTACTCTCATATCTATAAGAACCATCCACCATATTACTCTACCGTTTCACAGCCTGATCAATAAAAGCTAACCGTTTATAGTTAAGTGCGATTTAGTGCGGAACCTTATGAATGTTAACCACAATATCCACTCTCGAGGGCATTATTTTTATACAGAACTCATGCCCATTTTGCAAAACACACAAAATTAGACAGCCTTACATGACACGGACTAGATATTAGTTCCTTTTTTGGCCCAAATCCACCGGTAACATTTTCATGAGGGTCACCCCTTGAAGCAGCCTAGCCAAGTTCCAAGACGCCAATGGTCCACGGAGACACCTTTGGTTCGCGAAAGTTGCAGTAGGTGAATCAGTTGTATTCCCTTTGCAGCCCAGAGACAAAGATGCGGCTCTCCTTTCAACAGGAGCTAGGATTTGGAGTTCAATGTTAACTTTAAGTTCTGTCGACGGACCACAACGCAGTTTAGTAGGCACCTCACACACGAGCTTGAGCTGGTCTCCGACCAGCTCAAGTTCGACGCGTAGAGCATTCGCACTTCGAACCAGGAAGGCGGCTCTCGAATTCCCTAGAACATCACATCACAGCGTCAACAAAAATGTGTAGGCGGGGCCAGGAATCGTACCCTGACCTTCTGCGTGGAAGACAAGCGCGATAACCGTTATGCCACGGGCGCGCTGCCTACTTGGTCAGCTGCACCGCGGCAATATTAAACAAATAATTATGACACACCATTCAGTGGCACGAGTACAAATGCGATATATAAAAAACCAAAATTATAAATAATACATTAAAAAGTGCTGATATTGTATGTGAATGTGACGTCATGATCTGAAAGACAGCCCCGAACAAGATCCTTGCCTTTTAGAAACAAAAATATGCATAGTTGAAAGTGTCTTTCGTGCAGGTAAGAAGCGGGATGACATGATATTAGGTTATCTGTTTACTGTAGCTTGTACTAATTTTTGTGCCTTTCTAAACTTCCGTCGGAATGTGGAATATGGCGACACATTGACTTGCCCAATTGTGCTGATGCCTGATTTGTATGTTAGTTGAGACAACCTAAAATAATGCAGTTGTTTGCTTGTAATATGTTATATTTAGCAGATAGAGGCTCAATAGGTAGTTATTCTACTTCCCCTGTATAATATTTGAGCGTTCGAAGCACTTTTTTCTGTAAATCATTAATTTGGTATAGTTAGATGTCGTGGTAGTCCCCTATACTAATATTGCATAACGTAGATTAGAGTACACAGAAGCAGAATATAGCACACTTTTTAACGATGTTGGTGTCAGGTTTCCTATTATATAAATAGATCCAACTGCTTGCGATAACTTTAAAGCCAATTTGCTGATGTAAGGGTTCAAGTGAACTTTTAGGAAAACCATACACAAAGACACTTGATGTCTCTGACTTGCTCATTCACATCATTGTCGAATTTCACGTACAGTTTTCTGTGATCTGGTTAGTTCATATGTTAAAATATGATGCATTTTGTTTTCTTTGCATTTAGTTGTAAACGTAATCGTTTGCCTTCACTTTGAGTAACACCAAAGATGTTCAGCTTGAAGATTCGTGCTGTCCCATCCTTCCGTTTTTAGCTGACTCAGCTGCGTTTGAAGACTCGTGTTATCCTTTCCCTTTGTTTTTCCACTCTCCGAGGTTAATAAAATATCTTGTATATTTTTACTAATAGTTTTCAAACCCGTTCCATCTAGGCTTTTCTAGCTTTTTTTTTCGGCCTCGGATGAAGTGGGTAAAAGAAGACAAGGGTGATAGAACTTGCTTCAAGATTTAGAAAATATGTATATTTTCTAGTCAGTTTTTTTATGTAATCACCCTACAGATTAAGTCACTAAACATAACGTTGCACTAACTTTGGGATGCCATCCTGAACAAGGTTACCGCGTGAGTTTTCAACCTATTCTCTGGCAAAAGTTTGAAAATATCCAACCAAATCATCATTTTCTGTCAAGAATATAAATTAAATTTTGCCCGTACGCCTCCGATTCGCTGACTTCCGCTCTACTGGCAGCAAAGAATAGGAACACTCGTGACGTCCATTGTATCTGACAGCAGACGACGCTTTCTCCTCCACGGCGTTGTGCGTTGTTGTGATAGTGAGCGTCTGTGGTTGTGGCGGATTGTGTCTGGTCTAGGCTATTTGCTGCATGCAATGGAATGCGGGGGGGGGGGGGGGGTGACACCACAAATGAAATTTTGCAGTCCGATGCGAACACTGATTCCAAGCGTTCGTGTTCTGCTAGAAACAGTTAGCACCGTGCTAGGACACAAACAACCTTCCAGACTTCCATACCATTCTGCTTCTGAAGTGGCACCTTGGTCTATATGTCGGTGGATAGCGAATGCAGCAGCCATAGGTGATTTCCTCCGAGGCGATGGCGGCGGATCAAATGGTGAATTGTCTAAAACCCTCATGCTGAAATGTAAATAATTTTTAGAGGTCACTCTTTGACTAGACAAGCTTAATGCAACGTTGTCAATAATTGCCTATGGGTTATCGTGACGTCCTTCTAATCGCTTCTAACGATGGGCAAAATAGGCTTATGCTGCCCATGAGTTGATGTTCATACATCTAACATAAGAACATGAAGCCGGACAAGAAAAGTTGCAGGTTAGTATCAGTTTCGATTTTATCATCTTTCTACCATTAAAGGCTACTCTATAAGTTTTCTCTTTAGCCTCAGCTTCTTGCGCTTTCTCAAAAAGTATGTTTAGTTAAAAACATTCAAATTGACGCCGGAGGAACGTAACAAAAATAATTTCAGAAGAATCTTCAGTTTTTTTCTTATTTATATATTGTTTATCTTACCAAAAGGGCTAAAGAAACCGTCTCGTTTTTTATATATCGTAATTCTGTGGTGTAATAGCAAAACAAAGAACTGACATATTTTCAGATTTGCAGAAGCGAGGTGGCGGCCATCGGAACTGAGGCTCGATGCCGTATATTAAAAGAGTTTGGCAAATGGGTGGAGCAGAGACCGCCGCCAGCGCCGTATATTTCCCGCGGAGTTATAGAGTAAACTAAAAGTACGACACAGCGTCGGCCAATCAGCAGACGGTGACGTTACACTATTGGAAATGATATAAATCATGATATAAAGCGTTAAATTTCGGCGTCTCGAGGAAAGTTTGCTCTGGTCTGGAGCGCACGTTCGTTTAATCTGCCAATGAATATGGGCGTGACGAAAACCTCACATGCGCCAAGTTTTAGTGCTTTTAAGACGCTAAAACGACTCAAATTAGTCGAGTCGCTTTTTTAGAGCTCACGGCACCGCTACTGGCTAATTCGCGGCCTGTGGTTGGCCAGGAGACGCTTGACTATTCAAGCCAATGAATTGCCAAACTCTCCCAATACTCGGCTCTGCTGAGGCGTAATGCCATCCTGGGTGCATTGCAATAAGTTGACAAGATGTGCCACTATGCGCTCGGTCTAAGACCGCTTGTTATACATATTGTTGTTACAATATGACTAGGTGCGTCACAAGCCTCATAACATCGACAAAATTGTACTATAGTCACTTTTACTGGCGCCATCTTCCCGAGATAAATGAAACCATTCCTCTCTCGAGTTTCACCCGTCGCTAATACGTCAGTTCGACTTCCAAGTTCCTTACGACAAGACTAGCAAAGCAACACCCTCCAATCCTGCCAACATCGCTCGGACCAACCATCAAGATCACCATGTGAATCGCAAGCAAAAGCAGCGCACAATGAAGGCTCTAAAGGAGAACCGAACCGGACACATTTTGTACCCGGTGCACCATGCTACGCGTTGCTGCCTTTGTGACTCGGAAGATGGTGTAAGAGTTTAGAATGGTTGGGACGCGCCCAAAGCTTCAATATTTTTACTTGTTTTTAAAAGAACAAACGCTCAAAGGCAGAATTGATTTAGGTCCTACTGCAGGCGTGGGAGGGAACAACTCCCACCATTATCGCTCAGAAGTCCAAAAATTGTTGCACGGCCCATTTACGCCTTCAGGGACACCATCAGTCACCAGAAAGTTTCTTTTCTTATTTTCTTCGTGAAAGGGTGTCTGTTCGTCGTCCTCAAGACTTCCGGCACACTTTCGCACCGAAATGCCACTCGTGTAGTTTTCACCATACATATTTCGCAGTCTCCTGTGCATTTTGGCGGCGCTATTTCCTTTCTCTTGAGGTAACCTAATTCCAGAGCGAACCTGTCACTTGGCTGTAACGTCGATTGTGTACGGTATATAAACACAAACTGAAGATAAACAGCGATAAACGGCAAAATATGTGAGAAAGGGCGCATGATATTTTACTAAATTATACTGTACAGTCGTGAACGTCACTGCTGTAATGACCTTGTAGCGACACACAAAGACAGCCTACGTCACGAACGACGACGAAGAGGCTCAGCTGCCTCTGCAGCGCGAGCAATTAAAATTCCAGCAGTTCGAATCCAAACGCTGTCCGAGCTGGTTCGTTTTGTCCCAGCTCCAACAGATTTGGTGACCCGGACGTGATCGAACTCGCTCCTTCAAGGTCTGCTGCTCCATGGCTCATTCCGGCGCGTCCAATGCTCCTGGCGGCGACCCCTCCAGTCAGCCTTGGCAGCGGTCCAGAATTTTCGGCTGCCACCATTTTGGCCGAAAAATCCGACCGTGTGGCTGATGCAAGTCGAGGCCCAGTTCCGTCTCCGGCACATCACCAGTCAGGAGACGCGATACCTGCACACCGTGTCCTCCTTACCAGCTGACGTCGCCGAGGAGCTAGCCGACATTCTCGCCGCTCCGGATCCGGTCAACCCCTTCGACCAACTGAAGGCCGCCATCCTTGACCGCAAGACTGAGTCGGAGCGCAGCAGACTTCAACAACTCCTCAACACCGAGGAGCTCGGTGACAGACGCCCATCCCAGCTTCTCCACCGCGTGCGTCAGCTGCTCGGAGCCCAGAACCCGGACCTCAACAACCACCTCCTGCGTGAGTTGTTTTTGCAACGACTTACGAAAAACCTTTCGTCTCCTCCGGCCTGTGCTTCCAGCTCAACGGAGCAATCGAGACGTATTCGTGAGCCAAGACCTTGAGACATGCTCGCATGTTTTCTTACGTCGCGACCAGGTCCGTCGACCATTGGAACCGGCCTACGACGGCCCGTTCAGAGTGCTGGATCGGCAACCCAAGACCTTTACACTAGACATCAACGGCCGTCGCGACGTAGTCACGACCGACCGTGTCAAGCCGGCCTACCTAGCAGCCATATCTCCTGCATCTCCTGCAACCGCTCCTGCCCCGTCAGCACCTTCGCGCTTGCAACAAGAACTAAGCACATCACATGGACTCTTCCAGCGCCTACGGCTCTACAGGGGGAGCCTTGTAGCGACACACAAAGCCAGCCTACGTCACGAACGACGACGAAGAGGCTCAGCTGCCTCTGCAGCGCGAGCAACTAAAATTCCAGCAGTTCGAATCCAAACGCTGTCCGAGCTGGTTCGTTTCGTCCCAGCTCCAACAACCTCTTATTTGCAGGTCATAGGAAGTTAAAAAGAAAAAAAAAGTCTTTTGTTTTGTGAATGAAGTTATTTATTAACATTACGGGGTGAAGTCAGAAAGCTGTCAGCTTAGAGGAAGAGCTACTTGTGCTGCCGTTTATTTCAGCTAAAAGCATTAATTCAATTTACTACTTGTGCTCATAACAAGCTGCAAAACATATTCCATATTATTATACAAATAATGCTCCAAGGCTGCAGTAATGATTGAAAATGATATGTGAGAAAGGCACATTCAAAAACTGACTATCAGCGTCCTGAATATATGTATGCTGTTTTTGTTTTTGTAGGTGTAGCATCTGTGTGATTTTTCAGGGTTTATTATTTTAAGGATTTTTGCCTTAAAGGCGGAAAAGAAGAATTATCAAAACTATGAACAACACTGCTTACAACAAAGCGTTTTAACACGAATCATGCGTTTATGTCCTTATATTCTTACATGTGTCCTTACATATGTCCTTACATGAGAAATACAAAGAAAACGGGGTAGAAAAGAAAGTTTAACTATGTGGGACTTTCGATAAAATCCCTCTCTTTCATTCTATACCTGGTATTCGGACGGTGGACTGGTATGATTATTTCTTATAATTCAAAACTATTAATGCGCCAATACCTATTCTGAGCATGCACCAAAAAACACTTCGACAACAGCGAAAAAAAACATAGAACCAAATTT
The DNA here is from genome assembly GCA_037355805.1 of Ixodes ricinus. Taxonomy (NCBI): domain Eukaryota; kingdom Metazoa; phylum Arthropoda; class Arachnida; order Ixodida; family Ixodidae; genus Ixodes; species Ixodes ricinus. Next base: position 38,407 of record JAZHYW010009573.1, read on the forward strand.
CAATTCGCTATCCATCGCTAGACATTTTCAAGCAATTTCCATAGCCAAATTCTTGTTGATGCAGGCTCTGCTTATTTTCGTTTTCGTACTTGTACACGTTACCAAAAAAAAAAGTAAAGACGTATATTTACAATTGCTCAAGGCTAAATTGTAATTAATTACAATTAAATTACCCTTGCATAAAGACAAGTGACCACTACCGCAAGACGTAATTCGTTACTTTCCTGCAATTACTTACAGCATTACTGTCCAGATGTAATAAACAAAGGGAAGGAAATATTGAAGTGTTTATTGTTGCCACCAGTCCAAATGATTGACCTGCACTTTTTTGAGTAACAACTGGCTCTGGAGAGTCTCGTTAGATGCCTTGCCTCATTTCTTCTTGATAATGTCGACTGTTACGCTGAATACACATTAAACTTAGCCACGGGATAGGAGTACCATAATCTTCCTCATGAATGCTTGATGCACTGCATTATCACTCTCGAAAGAAGCGATGGAACTGCACATTACCCTGAAGAAGGAGCAAAGCTTTTTCGTTTTAGCTGTGCCTGATACTATCAGAATTGCAAAGCTGTAGAAGTTGTCATACAACTAGCCTAGTCTGGAATAAGAATTGATTGACCTACATCTTACTATACCGGCAAATATTGCCAGAGAGTAGAATACCAAGTTAGTAAGACAAATAACAAACAAGGTTTCGATCTAAATTCTTCTTCCTTTGGCCGTAAAATGGCCAAGCCTTGGCTGAGATGTAGGTGAATAAGGTAATAAACCTTTTCAATATAAATATAATAAAGTAATAAAAATACCAAGACATCCCCGAAGAACAATTAATTATAACGTCGGTTAAAGCAAGTCAATCTGAACACACGTTGTGGACGTACCTCGATGTTGTTCGAAAAAAGGAAAGACATTTACAATTCTCTGTCATGCCAAATTAGAGCGCAGCTCTTGAGGAGGAGAAGTGGGTACGGAGGGGAGGGTATGCACCTCCTCCCTCTCCGTACCCTCCCCTCCCGCTCCCCTCCCATTTAGCGGGGAAATCTTCCCGCTAAATTAAGCCGGGAGATTTTTCAGCTAAATTTAGTGGGGAAATTGTTTTGAATCTCAGCGGGAAAGTTTTTGCTAATTTCAGCGGGACATTTTTTCAATAAATGTAGCGGCGAAATGTTCAGGTAAATTTAGCGGGAAATTTAGCGGGGAAATTTTCTCATATTGAAACCCACGGTCATGCCCGGTTGCATTATTGCGACAATGCAACACGCGCGGTTACACCGACGCCTATGGCGACGGCGACGGTGACGCCGCTCAAGCAGGAAACGGGGCCTCATAGCGGCGCTCTAAAAGCGCAGAGCACGGGCCTGCAGTAGTATCCGCTGTTCTCAGATAGACGACCGCTGAGGCCGCGGGCAGCAAAGGGCAGATATCTAAACCCCACTTACGAGTTTCCCTATCTCTTCAAGCCCGGAATCTCCAGTCTGCGCAGCTATTGTTTTAGAGCGCAGCTCTTAGGCGCCCGTTTCCAGGTTGAACAGAGTCGCCGTTGGCGTCGCCGTCGGTGTAACCGCGCACGCTGCAGTATAAGACGTTTCCCGGCTAAAGTTAGCGGGAAAGTTTTTCCGCTAAATTTAGCGGGGAAATGTTACGTTCATTTTAGCGAAAACATTTCCCGCTAAATTTAACAAAAAAATGTATCTGCTAACATTAGCGGAAAAATCTCCCGCTAAGTTTATCCGGGAAATTTTCCATAAATTTATCGGGGAATATAGCAAAACTTTAAAGCTAAATGGGAGGAGAGGGGGAGGAGGGGCATACCCTCCACTCGGTACACTCTCCTCCTCCTCCTCAAGAACTGCGCTCTGACTCGGCATTACAAAAAATTGTAAATGTTATTTTTTTTTTAAATATTAGTGAAAATGTGTGTTTGAGGTAAAATGTTTCCGGAACGTTGGGGCAAAAACGGAAGGGGAAAAAAAACTTTTTACAATTTTGAAGTGCTCGCGGAAAACTGACGCAAAAAACTCTGACTGAGATGCAGATACTTGGCTGGAATTCACAAATAAAGTGAGTCAACTTTACAGGTTGAACTACAATTAAAGTACCTACCTTTTAAAACATGGTCAAATGAGACAAAAAGAAGCAAAAAAATACATTTCCTCTAAGACACAATGAGAAGTGCCCTAATACATTTTGCGCCGCAACGAACCAGGATCCTCGTTTTTATTAGACCTTCACTTATTAACACATCGCTTCTAGTGGATTTGAGGGTAGACTGAGTGAACTCTTCTGTTATGACATTATAAAAATGGCCGTAGTCACTATAACCAAGAGGGACACGGTTAATTCTCGTTTGTGCACTTACTGCCTCGAGCTTCTAGAAGAGGTGCACAATCACTTGGTGTCCTCCTCTTCCCGTTTTCGATTTGAAAAACAGAAAAAAAAGGACAAAACAAAAAGCTAAAATGGTTTGCCCGCACACTTTTTTCTTTTTAAACCCGGTTGGATTTTTTGGTATTGTTATTGGGGTTTGCAGAATAAAAAAAGAGATTCGTGGGCTCGGCGTTTTACAGGAAGACTGTGTGGAACTGAAAAGAGCCAAGCCTCCTTTTGTGCAGGGCAATGAGCGTTGTAACAGCGTGCCTCAGGTCAAATTTGAACACGTTTCTTTTGTGTGTGTGTGTGTGTGTGTGTGTGTGTGTGTGTGTGTGTGTGTGGGTGGGTGGGTGGGGGGTGGGGGGTCATGAATAAAATCTGACGATTTACAACGAAGCTGTCATGTAAATATGTAAGGAAATTACAGTAATTCTAGTAAATATTTGATTATTCCTTACAAAATTCCTAATAGGTGGGACATGGCTATCA
>JAZHYW010009575.1:0-83945 GCA_037355805.1 Ixodes ricinus
TGCACTGTGCATCAGAATGTTTTTGGTTTCTTAATGCATAACAGACCCGTCCAAATTTCAGCAGTACTGCAATTATGGCAAGCGGAGAACTTTGTGGGAAAGTCTTGTCTCACGTTTCTTGGCCTGCAACGGACTACAAGTGTGTTCGTTTTGCCGCAATGTGCCGACATTGTGCAATTGCTTGTCAGCCTTTGTTTCTTTTTTTTTTCTTTTTACAGCGGAGCTGTTAAGGGCTGGTTTTCCCAGTATCATGTCTGTGGGCAAACAAATGTCGACACAAAACTCCGGAAAGCTACCGCCATCTATGAGCGATGGGGGCAACCGGACAGACCGGTTTGCCGGTTGTCTGGTTGCCGCTGTTGCTCATAGATGGCGGCAACCTTTCCATTCTGATTTTCACCAGAGCAGAAAGGCTGAAACTCTCTAGGCACTCATCCTCAAGGTCGTCCTAGGAGTAGTCCTTGAGGTGCGTCCTAGATGTCGTCCTTGAGGTCGTCCTAGACGTCGCCCTAGGTGTCGGTCCTCTAGGCGTCGTCCTTGAGGTCGTCCAAGAGGTCATCCTTGAGGTCGTCCTAAATGTCGTCCTAGATGTCATAAAGATAACAGCTTTGCTGGTCCTCCATCTTCATGTGAAGTGCAAGGGCTCTACCGTTTTTTTTTTTCTCTCTTTATACCGTGCATAATACAGGCACAGGTGTTTTCTTGAGAACAGGTACAGGTGTTTTCTTGAGAAGTGAAGCTAAAGAAACACAAGATATTGTTCTTGGAGGCGGTACTTTGCTTCTTTGTGTTCATTAAAGGCCCGCCAGCAAGCTGGGCTCACCAGCACCACCGACGTCTGCTTCTATGCCCCACCGTTCACACGTGGGATAATGCTAGCGGACGTTTACCTCAGGATTTCTTACACAAACTCTTTGCGTGGCATGAAATTGTGCGGGCTCCGTCAATGACGGGTGCGGGCCCTGCGGGTGCTCTCTTTGCGCTTTTGGGGCTGCTTTTGAGCAGCGAGGTCACACTGCGTCCCAAGGGCGGGTGGTACAACTGGCTGGGTCGCGCATTGCAGGTAAGACGCTGCTGGCGCAGACGATTGCCCGCTGCCTGGACGTGCCCTTCGCCATCTGCGACTGCACCACCCTGACGCAGGCCGGCTACGTGGGGGAGGACATTGAGTCGGTCATCGCCAAGCTGCTGCAGGACGCAAACTTCAACGTGGACCGGGCTCAGCAGGGTGGGTGCACTCACTCCCTCATCCTCTCCCTCCTCCTCTACCTCCTTCCTTCAAGCCTCGTGTCGGGCAACACTGACTCGAACACTTCAATGACTTCAATGGTGGCACTCGTGAGACATTCCTTTAATGGCAGTTCCTGTATTTACGCAATTGTAAGTCGACCCCCCCCCCTCCCCCCTCCCTCCCGCCGCCCCTCCGTTGCATGTCAGCAAAACAAGAAAAAAACATCACACTTTAGGGGCGCGTTTTACGGCGAACGTGGGAGAAGGATGGGGCACCTCTCTCGAACGCCTGGCCTCTGGCGCACGCTAGACGTCTTCTGGCATGCTTAGCTGCATGTGCATGCGCAAGGCACACGAGATGCCGAAGGGCTATCCAAGTTAGGAAGCTCGCGCTGGTGGCGACACGACTGACATTCTTCCCTGTCGTTCTTACTCCGTTTGTCGTCCGTACTCGGTGCTGTCGTTCCCGTCGACATCGCTGCTATGTTCCCAAAGCACGCCATCGGCATTGCCCAATGAAACCTCGCACTTTACAAGCGACCGTCTGAACCACATTTTCCGCGCTTGCTCGGTGATCGCATTGCATGTCATGGGTAGGAATTGATGTGCACTTCTGCGACGTATGTTGCAAGCTCGACCTCTGAAGGCCCGTTCACACACTTGCAACCAAGTACGACCGAGTGAGAGAAGACCGGTTTTTAAGCCTTTTGCGACGACATAAGACCATGTGCGCTGCTGCGCAGCAGGTCCTAAGCCGTCGGAAGAGGCTTAAAAACGGTCTCGTCTCAATCGGTCTTACACGGTTTCAAGTGCGTGAACAAGCCTTAACTCCGGAAAGCAGCCGGATGTATCCAGATTTCGGCCTGTGGAAGCCTCTTCGTTTGTCGTCGCGGTTTAAAAGATCCCGTGCCGTTGCGTACGCCACTGGCGCACAACTTTCTCCAACAGATCGAACTCGAGTCCAGCAGGGCAGTTACCGGTTGCTTTCAGACGAAAGAATGACCGCTAACAAGTATCGAAAACCTGAACTGCCCAGACCATGCGGGCCAATACAGAGAAAGATAGTTGGCACTCCAGTGCGGTCGCGCGATCTCGACACTGATTCAAGCATTGTGAGGCCGTGCTTTGTCTGGAAACAAGCGGCAGGGAGTGAGGCCGATCCAGCCATTCAGGCGTGGCTCTTACATCAAGTGCCGCCACCCCCGGGATTCAGACGCACTGCGCACCGTCCACCGCCAAGCGTTCGGGCTAATTTGCGAATCGCAATCACCACGATCATAATACTCGTTCGCGCAGGTTAGAAAAAGCAACAGGTCTTGTAAGATAAATGCATGGAGTTGCAATATGCTACAGGTACAGCAGGCTAAACTCATAACAAACTGAGGTGTTCTTAATATCACGTTTGTTCCATCTTTGTCAGCTGTGGGATGCTTTGCTGAGGATTATAAGTCAACCCCCCATTTCAGATTTTTGTTTAATTTTAAAATAGGCCGACCTACAATCGTGTAAGTACAGTATTAGAATTTGGGAAACGTCATGATTTCCTGATGCAAAATAAACCCTAATACGATTGTGAAATTTAAATACTTTGAATATCAATGAACGGAAAATTTAATGTGCGCATAATAATAAAGGTGGCACAAGGTGGTTACTGAACAACATTAAAGCAGGTAGGACACGGAAATTAAATGGGTAAATTAGTTTTTATATGAAATGCTTGTCAGTCACTTAGTGTAGAGACGAAGTTTCGCAAATTAGAGCTCTAGTAATACGAGAATGAATTTTCCGGAGTCCATCATTCGCACCTGGCAACTGGGTTACCTTGACAGAATTCTTATGTGACCTGCCCAGAGTAGTCGCATTGTGGTGTTCGCAAACCACGTGATCGTAATCGCCTAGTTGAACGCACTCTCATTCTAGGCTTACCACATGTGCATCATGTTTGCACGCTACACACAACACGGCTGCTTTCATACTCTTTTATGCTAGCCTGCTCCTTGCTCCTAGTCTGCCAAAGCAAAAGATTCAGACGGCATGAGCGATGCCGTAGACATCGTCGGCTCGAAACGCTGAGGCGAAAAAGCTACCCTTCTGCTCTGTGTGACGACAAAAATTTAATTGTCGTGAAAAATGGTTATGCGACGAGAAAGTGTGCATCACTTTTGCTTCTTTCGCAAAATTCAACCGACAGCGACCGCCAGTGTAGTTTCAAACACCGTCATCCAGCTCGGTCCTGAGACAAAACAGAAACATCATGACAGTCCGTGATGACCGAGTAACTGACCTAACTCTCGTTTCACCACCCTCCAAGGTTGGTGATTTCACTGAATTGGGGCTGACAGGCTGCTCGGTTTTAAATAAGAGTGTGCACTTGGCCAGCGTTTAAGAAGGGAAGGTTTCTACAAGCATGGCCTGGATTTCTAGCAAAGTTTTGCTTAGAGCAGATATTTCGAGGAATTGGTGTTTTTCGGTTTTCACTGATTTTTTGTATTTTTTGCCACTGGTGTTTTTCGGTCAAAACCGTAAAACCTATGGCTTAGTTACTAGGTATAGCAATAAGACAAAACATCAGCAAATTCTAGGAATGCAAATAGTTACCCACTAATGGTATGCTAAGACGTCTACATTGCCAAGACAGTTATGCTAAGACGTTTACGTTGCCAAGACAGTTATGCTAAGACGTCTATGTTTCAAGACCACAGATGCTGGAAGGCTGTTTCATGAAAGCGTGGTTCGGAGTATGAATGAATTGTGCAAAGTTGCAGCTCTACACGGAGGTGCGCCCATCTCGTGTTGGCGACAATTGTGGACGACTTCTGCCACTAGCCGAAACTTTTGTGAGACCTTCGAGCAACGAAGTGTGCCAAAATTTCTCCCCACAGGCATCGTGTTTCTGGACGAGGTGGACAAGATCGGCGCTGTGCCGGGCATCCACCAGCTACGAGATGTGGGTGGCGAGGGTGTTCAGCAGGGCATGCTGAAGATGCTGGAAGGCACCTTGGTCAGTGTCCCCGAGCGCAGCTCTCGCAAGCTCCGAGGCGAGGCCCTCACCGTGGACACGGCCAACATCCTCTTCGTGGCGTCGGGGGCCTTCAACGACGCCTGACCGCATCGTGGGTAGGAGGCGCAACGAGAAGGTCGGTGCGCTTTAGACTGCCGTACTTACTCAATTCTAACACACACACCTTTTTTTTTTTTAGAAAAGTATATTTGAAATTTGCTTGCACATGAACCCCTTGATGCCCAAAACTTTACTTGAAATACTTCAGAACCCAGAAATCCTGGTGTTGTTCTACAACACACAGAATAGCAGAAAATCTGGCCTCAGAAATGAAATAACCTTTCTTCGTAGTTATGTTTTCGAAATGTTGATTGTCAGCAACATTGGGCATTGGCTTTAAGGGGGGACATGGCCTGGGAGGGTCAACTTTTGAACCATTGTCTCAAATTGATTCAAACTTTCAGGGTGAATTGAACCCCATTAGGATTGATGACATCTAAAGTTTCAGTCTTATAGGCCAATTCTACAACATACTATGCTTAACAAGCTCCAGAAAAAAGTTACTTTATTAGGAAATGTATTTAAGAAAAATAATAATTGCAATCCACAAAATGTTTGGTTTAATGTGAAGTAGAATATCCATAGTGCAAGTTAAGGTAAAAATTAATTGTAGAAAATGCAATTCTAGAGAAAAACAATAACACCCAAAAAGAGCAAACGATTTTAACAAATTTCTGCGTTTTAAAATATTCAGTTTTTGTCATGAAGAATTTAGCTTTTTCAGATTATGAGTACCTTAACTTGTTCCTCAGGAAATTTCAGTCAAGGACACCACTGAATGAAATCTTTACACTTTCAAAATGTCCAATGATACATTTCCTCATACCACATTTCCTGCCAAAAAGTGAAACTGAGAAAAATGCATTTGAAGTTTCAACTTTAGGTTTCTTTCTTTTCTGTGAGTCCGAGGTAGGCAAAATTCACCTGGCGCATTGTTAGCACCTTCCTCTTTGAGACTTCCTTGTTCCCCTGGCAGTAGCTACCAGTTTGTGTTGTTTGTAGGCACGCTAGCTTTTGTAGCAGGCATTTCATTGACAGATAAACTGGCAAGAACTAAGAGGCAAATCACACTAAGGAAGAGCAGCAAAGCAGGAATAGGATCTGAAGTGGAAGATACTGTAAATGGGTGTTACTGAAGATGACACAATATCACGTCACCGGGAAGGACCAATCGTAAACCCTGTTTCAGGTCTCAACCAATAAGATTGCTCATACCAAATTTTCAGAATTTTTTCTGTTTGGATGTATTGGGTCCTCCTGGCCATTGATACTTGTAAACTTGGAAAGCTTCTACGGGCTAAATCTAGAGTAAATGGCACTTCCAATGGGGGTGAGATGTTCTGACTATGTTAAATGAGCATGAAGCAGCGCTAAATAAAAAATGCAAAAAACTTGCTCCCTGCTGACTCGGAGGGCTGCCGACATGTCGAAAATAATTTATTGTGAGATAAATCCTGCATGTTTATAAATGAAAGTTTCTGAAACCATTCTTTGGAAGTTAATAAACATAAACATACCATTTTTAAAAAAAATATTTTTTTCTGAAAAATTTGAATTCCGAGGCCATGTCCCCCCTTCAGTTAAGTTTTCAATGAAACAAAAAGCAACATTTTCTCTCATTTTTTTTTTTTTTGTTCTACACGAGCATTTGACGTTGGACGGACGGACATGGCTAGACCCTAAGGAGCTTCGCCTCTAAAAAATGCGATAAACACTGGGGCCTTGGGAAACGATATCGCAGGTGCGGACATGGCAAATTCACGTCCCACGATGCGATAAACATGGCAGAATTCGCTATGAACACCCCGTCATGAGAACGGATACCGCAGAACCCTGATGCAGCAGATTCGTACTTCATGGTGCAATAAACACGCTGGAAACTGCTACAAACTCGCGGATCATGGGAACTGATATTGCTTCGCGCAAATTGCGGACTAAAAAACAACGGAACGAGCTACAAGTTTGCATGTCACAGGAATAGATGCCGCAGATCGCGGATGTAATAGATTCGCGTGTGGCGGGAGAGATAAACGAGGGAACCCACGCAAGCACGCTTGTCACACGTACCGGTACCGCAGGTCGTGTGGTTGTTGAAATTCCCGCCAGACATTGCGTGCTCAATACCCGGCCAGGAATCGGGGGCTGGGCTATGTTTCGGAATTCTTATGTTATGGATAATGAGCCCCTGAAACGGGATGGGCGTTCATACGGGATTTTACGGAAGGTGCGCCTGGACGCACGTCCATTGTCCTGTCTTCAGTTGCAGTACCTGGGGTTCGTGACCCTAGCCCTCGACACATTCTTTGCAAAACATTGAAAACCGTTTGAACACTCCACTTCGCCAGCGGAGCACGTAGAGTCACTCTGAGTGTGCTGGAATGCCGCGCTGGGACAACGTGTCCTCACTGTCTCCCCTCTTCCCATCCGATTGCAGTACCTGGGGTTCGGAGCCCCCGTGCTGGACTCGCCGGGGCGGCGTGCGGCGTCCCAGGCCGGGCTGGCCAACGCCTCGCCGCACTCCAGTGCAACGGCGACGACAACGCCGAGCGGGACGCCCTGCTGCGTGGTGTGGAGGCACGGGACCTGATCGGAGTTCGGCACGATCCCCGAGTTTGTGGGGCGTTTCCCGGTCCTGGTGCCCTTCCACAGCCTCAGTGAGGACATGCTCGTGCAGATCCTCACTGAGCCCAGGAACGCGCTGGTGCCCCAGTACCAGATGCTCTTTGGCATGGACAAGGTGCGCTTTTTCTCTATACTCTGTTTCACCTTAAGATGTACGGCAAGAAAGGCTACAGCGCAAAGCTCCTTGCTCTAGGCGCGCATCCTCAGCAACACAAGCTCTCGTGCATTAAGAGTAGCTCCCAACGCTATGAGCTCGCACTTCTAGCCTTGTCTGCGGTACAACATAAGGTGAAACGGAATATAGCGTGCTTCATTTCGCGTGCAGCGAAGCGATGCAAAAGCTACAAGCATGAGCGTGCTTGGCAGGGACACTGAATCCCAGAGCTCACTCTTGTAGCTTCTGCTGCACTTTCCTGCATCCTTTCCACCTTGCCCCAACACGGGCCCCTCGTAGTTTAGGGGAGGATACTTAGAGAATTATCTTCCCTGCAGAAAGTCGAGGTTGCACAGTAAAACCTTGTTATAACAAAATGGGATATAACTAATGGATATAACAAAGCAATCATAATTCCCTTGCTTACTAATAGTGGGAAGAAATGGACATTCGCTATAATCTAACCAATGGTTATAACGAAATAATTACCACTGCTCCTTCAACTTTGTTATTACGCAGGTTTTACTGTAAATCAACCTTTAAAAGTGTCAGCTTAAGGCTGGTTCACACAGACCCGTGTTCTTGCACTACGCTACGAAATGTCACCGGGAAATCTGTGTTTCATGTTAAGGGTGGCTACCAATTCAAGGAGATAGCCTGAGTACGCGACATTCGAGACACGCAATGTTTTGGTGATGATTTGCTGCGATGGTGAGTTACCTTTGCAACGAATGACACAATGTTCGTAACGTAATGCAAGGAGTTGAGCTCGAATAACTTTTCACACAGCACCGTAATTGGGTCTGTGGAAAGAGCCTCTACTTTTCACTGGGCATGCTTTGAGCCATTCCTTACTGTGCTAACTCCGTGTCTTTTTTTTTTTTTTTTTTAATAACCAAAGGGGGGTGATTTTTTTTTTTTAATTTTTTGCTTGCTCCTTTTTTTTAGCTTCTAGTCCTTTCACTTTCAGTTCTTTATTGGGTCGTCATATGTGGCAATTGTTGGCATGCACAAAACAAAGCCATAGGAAGGTGCAGGTGCAAGTCCGTACCTCCAAGTCCCCCCCCCACATCCGGGGTCGCTTGTGTCGTTCCCACGCTTACACGTGCAGAGGTTCGGCACTATGACGCACTGTTTTGACCCCACTTGAGCATTTTGGAATCTGCACTTTCGCAAGTCTGGCGCTCAAGCTTTCCGCAGTGCCTACAGTTGTCCGCCTTAAACACCGACACAGAGCCTCGGTCTTCTGCAAGAGGAGATGGCCGTTGCAGGCGCCCTCCTTTCTTGAAGTGCGAGAGAGCTGCGTTGGGGCAAGTTGAAAGGTGGAGAAAATATGGAAAAGGAGGAAGCGAGGAAAAGTGGAAAGCGCAAAGTATACATCAGCCTTTAGACGCGATGCGGTGGCTGCGGAGTCAGTTTATGAGTCGTTCCTTTCTCATTCCAAGTTTTGGTGTTTGCTGCTATGCTTACTCACGCTGCTTGGGGCTGTTGCATCGAAGTTCCCGTTGTGTGCCACTTGATTCTGACAGACCAGTGCCGTAGAGGCAACCAGGGAACACTCCTCGGCTACCACGGTACTCTCAAATTTCAAATTCTTTATTTGACATTCCTTGTCGGACAAAAAATGCCAGGGCAGGAACAAAAAGCTACAATACAGTAGCTTGACGGGGTTCCTGCCCCTACCTTGGCATAAGAAACAACCAAACCGACAAACAAGACATATACATAGAAATTCAAACCATGAAAAATATACATGTAATCAATTTACATCAAATATATACTAATACTGACATCGTACACATTAAAACATGTATTCCGACAGTTCATACTATACAGGAAAAATATAAAGCAAATACAACAAAATTTTTGCACAATTATTCACTGTGTGAAAAAGTGTTCTTTCAATGTTTTTTTACAAATGGTGTGTATATCAAGGTTCCTTTTCTCTAAATAGTTTAAACAACTAGGCATGCGGTGTTGCAGCCTGTCTAACCCATGATTAGTACGGGAGAAGGGTACCAGCCAGGAATCCTTTTTTCTAATATTATACGATGCATCATGAGGTCTTTTAAGGTTACACAACTTGATAAAAGTGGAATTGTTATTTTTAATGCTAAGTTTATATTTCATTATTAGATTAAAATTGTATAAGTGCTGGAAGGGAAGCACATTGAGTGAAGCAAATAATTCTTTTGTGTGGGCATCGTATGGGGCATTTACTATATGACGAATAGCTTTTTTTTGTAATAAATGCAACTTAGTTTTGTTAGCTTGCGACGTCACTCCCCAGACAAGGTTGCAGTAGTTTATATGGGATGCAAAAGAGAGTTGTAGAGCATTAGCTTGACTTTAGTTGTTAGTATTTGTCTAAATCTACAAAGTATACCGCAAGCCTTTGCCAAGGTCCCAGCAACACGGTCCACGTGTGCATTCCAGCTTAAATGTTGATTAAAAGTTATTCCCAGTGTTTTGGCTTCATTTGTAACTTTTATCATTTCTGATCCAAGCTGTATATTAATATCGCGAGTTATTAATTTTTGCACAGGCGCAAATAGTACGGCTTTTGTTTTTGAAACATTAATTTCTAAGACGTTTACCCTTGTCCACTCAAGCAGTTTATTCAGAGTAACATTTGCCAAACTAACGAGATCATTAATGTTATTTGACTGGAAAAAAAGACTGGTATCATCTGCGTAAATTAAGCAATTTGTGCACTCAATGGAATTTATTATATCGTTGATGTAAATATTAAACAACACTGGTCCCAATACACTTCCTTGTGGGACTCCCGAATGGACACTTAGAAGAGGAGAGCGTTTTCCGTTAATTACAACACATTGTTTTCTATGGGTTAAGTATGATTTTAGAAAGTCGCCAGGGATTCCTCGGAAACCGTAATGTTCTAGTTTAGTGGATAGTATTACGTGATTAACTCTATCAAATGCTTTTGAGAAATCAATAAAAATACCTAATGTCAGTTTATTGTTCTCAAATCCGTTTAGTATGAATTCTTTTGTGTCAGTAAAGCTAATTCAGTCGACATGCCTCGACGGAAACCGAATTGCCGCTCCGTAAGTATTGAGTGCTTGTCGCAGAAGGAAGAGACTCTTTTGCATATAATCTTTTCTAAACCCTTCGAAATAACAGGCAGTACTGAAACCGGACGATAATTCGAAAAGTCATTTTTATCGCCAGATTTAAACAAGACACTCACTCTAGCGCGCTGCATGCTTTCCGGAAAAGTCCCCGTGAGTAAACAAGTGTTGAAAATATAACAAAGCACAGGCGCTAAGATGTCTAATACAAACTTTATAGGTTTAATTTCTAAATCATCAATGTCACGGGCCTTGCTATTTTTGAGTGTCATAAAAGTAGAACAGATTTCCTCACAAGTTGTCGGCGCAAAAAATGCCGTGTTTGAGTTAGGCGTTCCTAGAAATCGTTTTACTCCACTGCTATCAGTTCCAGACACCACTGAGACTAAATTCGTAAAATACTTGTTAAACGCATCTGCAAGCTCATTGCCCACTACTGTTTTATTGTTTACTGTTAAGCGTAGTTCTTCATTATGGTGAGAACCACAGTTTAAAAGTTTGTGGATTTCGCGCCACACCACCTCACTCTGAGTACTTGAGAATACATTCTCGTAATATGCCTTTTTTGTGCTACGCAAGACTTTCGTCACAAAATTTCTATATTTTTTGAATTTGGAAAGATCATTCAAGTTTCTCGTTTTGACAAATTTCGAATATAAAACATCTCTTTTCTTGACCATTCTAAAGCAATCATCTGACATCCAAGGCTTCCGTAATTTTTTAGATTTCTTTACTTCCTTTAGCTTAAAGCAAGTATAATAAACCTGCTTAATGATGGCTATGAAATGTTCATAAGCTTCCTCAGCATTTGTAGATTCAAGCACTATACTCCAGTCTATGTTTGTGATTTCACCTCGAAAAATTTCCAAAGTTTTCGCATTAATTTCTCGCATTATATACGACTCAGTATGTCGTGCCTTTCCCTTGAAAAATTCACTATCTTTAAAAGACATGTAAATTGGAAAATGATCACTTAGACATGTTATAACCCTACCCGACGTTACATCGTCATTCATGTTATTTGTCAAAAACAAGTCCAGAAGGCTTTCAGAGTGACAGCTAATTCGCGTGGGCTCAGTTATAACATTCCTACAGGAGAAGGATTCAATAAGTACCTGAAATTCACGTGTGGCTGCCGTATTCTGCAATAGATTTATGTTGCAGTCGCCGCCTATAATAACGCGCAAACCATTTGTACTCACAAAGTCTAACAACCTATCCAGAAAATCAAAAAAAAATTTTAGATTTCCGTTAGGAGGGCGATAGATGACAGCAAATACATATGATTTGTATTGAAGCGTCAGAGCCTCATAATCTATGTTAATTTTTGAAAAATCTGATAGCAGGCTGCATGACAATTGCTCAGACACAAACTGCAGCACACCACCACCACGTCGATCATGTCTGTTTAAGAAAAAACTCTTGTATCCAGGTAGGCTTAGTACATCGCCTTCGCATGAGTACCATGTTTCGGTAATCATAATAACTTGAAACTTAAAGTGAAATTCCCCAAGAAACATGGTCAGTTCATCATCCTTATTTCGTGCAGACTGTGCATTACAATGCAGAAAGGCTAAACAATCACTGCTACGAGGGCGCGCGATATCTCTAGGTGCAGCCATCAAAAAAAGAAACAGATAAGCTCTCTGAGCCCACCCGCAAATGGGAGCCGTTGGCACGGCGAGCATGTTTCGACTGGGGGCTCTCCTTCCATGTGGTGTAGCTTTGGAGTGTGCTGTTGCTGAACAAACTGAAAGGAGGCACTCTGTGTGTACTCAGCCTGGATCAGTGTGTGGGACCATCAGATAGGCGAATGTGAATGTCGTTCCAGGTGGAGTTGACCTTTGATCAGGATGCCCTCAGGGCGATAGCCCAGCTGGCCATGGAACGCAAAACCGGAGCCAGAGGTCTCAGAGCCATCATGGTAAGTCCCTGTTGAAGAAACATGGAGATTGCCCTCTGCCCCTCACCCCCCAGGAAAGGTCATTCATCCCACTTTTGATCGCTATTCCGGTGCGGTTTTTGATCGCAGTTTTGATCCCAGTATTCTTTTTAATCTTGGTGCCTATTGCCATCGTGTTTTGATCGGAATGTGATTGTGATTCTAATCCTTTTTACCTTGGTTGTGTCTATCTTAATCTCATTGATGAAAGTGCTGCGTCATTTGCACCAAATTGCACCATGAAGGAAAGTTTGCTACATCTGCCAAAATTAAATTTTTGCTAAGAATTACGTTACACCTCCTGTGCCAAGATTAACTTAAACGAAGGGAAAAACTAAAATTTAATTATTGGTTGATTTAATATTCAGAAAAGTAGAAGGAAAAAAAATGGTACCACTAGAGTCTAAGCTTGTTATAACAGACCTTGATTTTGATGAAGGTTTCAGTCTGTTGCAAGAGGGCTATGTTGTATGCAGATATGGAAGTTGAGTTGATGGTATGTAGAGGAAAACCAACTGAACCTCACAAATCGGTATGTTATATCCAAATGTCTGTTGTAACCAGGTCTGTTGTATTGAGCCTAGACTGTATGTAATTCCACAGCATCTCTACTCGCCGAATACTTTTTCATCTTGGATACCTAAGAGCACAGCCGAAGGCTCGAACACAGAACCCCCAACATACACACTAAGGGCTCAAATCACGGGGCATTCGCTGCGCTTGATTGGTTTAACCGATGAAAGAACCCGCCCAGAGAGATGACAAATGCCATGACTGTGCGCTTTTGACTCTGCCTGATCGGTATCATTAGCTGGTGTCGTCGGCTGTGCATTGACTTACGATGAAACAAAGTATAGAGACTGCTCGTCCTCCGCGCTGGCCTCGTCATCGTCCAAATCTTCGGACGATGTCGGCAATGTCAGGAGCCAAAAGTTGCGAAAAATTTGCAAAATGTGGGATGGTGGCTACTGTAATAAGACAAAACCAGGGCCCTTCACTCCTGATGAGATCACCTGATTAGCATATGTCTGCCACGAGCCTCCACGCCGTGGCTACGATGTACCATGACACTTGCATCTTGCATCAACCTTCACTGCCTCACACCAGTGCGCACGTGTTGGGCTTCACCGGTTTGCACCAGAGTGCTAGGTGCAGCGGCTGACATGGGGGAGCGCCTGGCTTAGCGCAGTAGGTTCTGAAATTATTTGATTGTAGGTTGATCTCTAATTTTTAAAAGCTGACCGAAAAAAGGAAGAAAATAATGCGGGTCTCTGTACAGTCAATATAATTCCCGTGCCGCTGTCGATCGAAAGGGTAGCGAACTTCAACTAACTCTGGCTCCAATGTCGCTAAAGCACGGGGCTAGTTTTTAAAGTGCGACTGGGAGGTTCCAGATAAGATCGACCGAAGCGTGGCTGGTCGACATTTTTAAATCAACTGATGTTTTTATATGTCATTGTCTCGTGTCTGGTATAAACAAATCCGCACTTAATTTCGACCAGAAAAAAATTTGGGGACAGTAAAAGTTGTAAGGCAGGAAGAGGTGGACAGTTGCATTAACACGTGCTGAGGGGCACATCTTGAAAGTGGTGAATAATTAAAACGATAAAATTAGGAGAATTCCAATACTTTTTAGAAACAAACTATGGGTACAGCTTGCTTGTAATATATAGTAATTAATAATACTTATATTATATTTCTTTTCTAAAATCGCCAAACATGCCTGTTCGAACGAAAAATGGCGAAATTTGGAGGCCTGTATCTCATGAAATAATTTGATCACCATCGTATACTTTTCAGACAGTATTCTACTTATATATGGCTATTATTTAATATATATTTTAGGTATCTTCGTGATACAATTGTTGTGATATATTTAGGCAAACATGGGGAAAAAATCAAACAACACAAAATTTCAATGCAAATTTTAAAAAAAACGATTTTTTTACATTTGGGTACCCTGTCATACTTTATTTGGGCATTTATTTCTATGAAAAACATGTTGCATTATGTGATTGAAAAGAAGACATAACTCCCCAAAGTAGAGTCCTTTTTCAAAGCCTACTCTTAACAGTGCCCTTTACAAGAAGTCACTCTGAGTTCCAGTTTCATGAAACTAACGCACATATTTTATATATTTTTATTTAGATGAGGCCATTGATAGCTATAGCAATCGCTCACACAGTAAAAGTGAGGAGAAACCACTGCTTACATAGAGGTATGATAATACAGACTTGTGATCCGAGAAAAGATCATGCAGCCATCGGCCACTAGGAACTTTGTTTACTTTATTGTACTACGACATTACATGCTCCTCTCTCTTCCCCTCTATCTCCATCTCTCTCTCTCATATATATCCCTGAATAAAAGTCATGTGATACAGTCCAAGCGACGGATTGCTTGCAGTGGCTTGATGCGCTGTGACACATCGTAATGTGAAACGGGACTCGCATCTCGTTAGTATGGGCACCTCCATTCTCCCAAAAAAGTGCATAATGTGAGTTGTCGCAATAATGAGACAGAAAAATGCATCCATTTACCCAGTTCGTTCCCAACAATTGTGTCTATAATGCAGGGTTTCAACATTAACAGGGTTCATATTAACGAGGCACCACTGTATACCAGTCCTAACAGTGTCTGAATCTCGATCCCCATCTTCCCTCGCAGGAGACCATCCTCCTCGAGCCCATGTTCGAAATCCCCGGCTCAGACGTGGTCAGCGTACACATCTCGCACGAGTGCGCGATGGGCAAGTGCGCGCCGCTCTACATCAAGGGCCGCCCCGGCGACCGTGAGATGTACGACGACGTCCCACCGCCCGATCAAGAGAGGGCCGTCAGCTCCTAGGGCGGCCCAACGTTGAACCCACTCTGCGGTTTCCACATTTCTTCTTTTTCTTTTTTTTTAGACAAATTGACTTGTTGACGCATCCCCAGGACTCGGAGAAAATGCGCCTCGTCGACGGCGCGCTGTTTGTCTGCCCGACTCTCGCGGCTCGGCTCTTGGGGCCAGAGGACGGGTGTTTTGGGCGACCGTTTTCGCGCGCGTGGCTGGAAATGGTTGGAAAATTTACGGGGCATTGTGGACCGCATCTCACGACCAGCTTCGTGTCGGGCCCGGCGCCACCCTCTGGGAATTCGTTGTCGAGTTCTAGCATCGCCGCCATCTGCCAGGAACGCCTCTTAAATTTCCACCGAGTGCGTCTGTTGCGGCATTCGAAGGCCTGGCCAGATAAAGTACTTTTTGTTTGCCCAAACCATCCCCTCTAGTTATATATAATTGGTGCCCGCAGCGCGTCTCCGACTAGCGTATTTACTGCGTCCGCAAGGGCGGTCTTGCGATTTCTGCCCAGCGACGTCTTAGAAGTGTCACGCCGCCGTCTGCTGCAATCGCGGCGACGACAGAGCTGCGGAGGTGGATGCAGCAGACCCGTTCCAAACACTGTAGTCGTGACAAACGGACCCGAGTTTCGGCTCGTGACGTCGCGGTTCGAGGGTCGCGGAGTCGGAACCTTCCAAACGCTCTTGGCGGAGTTTTGTGCGTCGTGGGAAAACTCGTTGCGATCTCCCTACTATGCGCAGGTTCGTCGAAATGTCTCGTCCACTTCGTGCGAATGCCTCGGCATCTAGGTAGTCCCTTCATCTCCTGGGATGCCCGCGTAACTTTCACCGCAGTCTTATGTCTTGTGAAGACAATCGAAGAATCCCCACAACGGCATATGGCAAGATTATTCGACTGGGATGTTTTTTGTGAGTTTGTGACCGCCTGCAAAAGCGAGCAGAGAATAATTTAATGATGTTTGCTCTCCGTTTTTTTTTTTTTTTTTTTTGTAAAGAAATTGGCCACTTCGAAGTCAGTCGTTCTTGTTTTTTTACGCGCTTTGTTGCATTTTTTATGCTTCCTGTGGAGTGGTTTAAGTTTGCAGCGGCATCAAAGGACAGTGAATTGCGTTCCACATTCTTCAGAGCTGCGATGGCGAACTCTCTGTAAGAGAATTGGTAGATTATTTAGTTCAGCGATCGTTGAACTTGAGCTCTTTGGTAGAAATGTTTGTGTCCAACGCAAACGGGGGATGGCAGTTGTCCGAGTGCAAGTAAAGCAAGATTAAGGGGTTTGTTTAGAGATTACAGAAGAGGAATTGGCAGAAAAAAGAAATGGGAGAGAACCCGAAGGTCATTTTAGGGATAGTAAACATTAAGTTGGTGTAACTAGAAGGAGTCGGTTTTTTACAGCGGAGCTGTCAAAGGGCTAGTTTCCCGAGTATTGTGTCCGCCAGCAGACAAATGTCGACGCAGAACTCTGGATGGCTACCGCCATCTATGAGCGACGGCGGCAACCAGACAACCAGATTGCCGTTTTCTGGTTGCCGCCGTCGCTCATAGATGGCGGCAACCTCTCCAGCCTTTCCACTCTGGCTTGCCAACTTACGGCCAGTCATTACTTCATTTTCACCATAGTACAGCTTCGCTGGTCTTCCTTCATCACCAAAATGGAAAGCTGAACGTTTTTTGTTTCTTTTTCTGTCTGTTTTGTTATAAAGATGAGAGACTGGCGGTTCTATTTTGTCGCCATGGGTGATTCGAGGCCGACTCAAGGAGGTGTCTTATTTCCGTTCATTTGCAGCAAACGTTACTTGAGAAATGAGTAACGCTAAGTCCTTGTTTTAAAAACATGGCTCGTGCAGCCACATGTAGCCTCATCTTTCTGTGCAAACAGTGTTGGAATAAATTCAAACATTTTTAAGCAACAAAGACTCATCACATTACGTTGAACAGCATGCTTCTTAGACTCATTTTGTGCTTGGTTTGGATGGGAGAGTTTTACCAGTGGACATGCCACGTTACTTTGCACAGAGGGACGGTGTCTTACTTTGAAGGGAAAAGCTTTGTCCTTGACGCCGATAGAGCTACTACGTCAGTCCATGACGGTTCCCCAGAACCTCTGGAGCCAAGGGAACCCCGGCACCGTAGCTTGGGATGGAATGCGACATTGCATTTGGCTACGGTTTGTTATGTAAAGTACTACACTTGTTACTGCTGTAAATTAAAACAATAAAAAATGTCATTTACATGAACACAACTTTACTTCGTCTGACTTCCTGAAGGCTTGCTTTATGTGACACTGATCTTTGTTATGTGGTGTCACTACAAGCCTGCCGATTGCTTTGATTCTTGGGGCATCATCTTGCGTTATGGCGTGGATGCCGCGTGTAGAACATCGCAGCAGCTGTACTCGCACTCCACCTTTTCAGATTGCAGTCAGAAACTTGGTTTGGGGGTTATTTTGGTAGGAAAGGCAAGAAAAGACAGCAGTAGGAAGGAGAGGGGCAAAGTTTTTTTGCTCTTGTGGGCGAAAGATAAGCTACAATGGGCACAAAAGCAATACGCATCCTGGAAGCCACTGTCCTAGCCAGGAATTTTTTCCGGGATAGGGGATGAGGGATGTCCATCACCTGGGTTGTGGAGGGGATGGGGGGATTGGTGTGTATATTATCGAGTATTCACTGGCGACCATAGCTGTGTGCGCGACTGCCGAACGGGTGCTGATGACAAGCTTCCAGTGCTTCTGCAACGTGCATTCCACACCATCAAGATAGCCGGTCTTGACAGCCTATTAAGAGCTTGTTCTGAGGATGCGCTCTAAACAGCGCCTAAGCTCCCCTCTGGCTACGCCACTACCTTACGTCTAGGCGCAGCGGATGCTACGAGCCATCGGAGCCAATCCAAGGCCGTGTGAGTGTCACGTGATCTTAAAGAGGGCACAGCGACGCGCGTAAAGCGTATGCACGGGCTACCTCGACAGAGTGGGATTGGCTGAGGATAGCTCGTAGCGTCCACTGTGCGTCCGGACGTAGAGGGTGTCTACGGGTGTGCAAGGGAGTTTTCGTGCAGATCGTTTCCGCTGTCCCGCAACGCTCTCCGCAACCAGCTACGCTATTGTGGCCGGAACTCTACAGTCAAGGCCATCGGCGCGCCGGCGCAGTAGCGGCTTCTTCGTTGCGGAGGGCTTAGCGGAGAGGGAAACGCGGTCTACGAAAACTAGCCGCACGCACGCAACCCGCGTAACAACCGCAAACGGAGCGCGCGTGCTCGCGTGGGACCGCTAATGCACGGCGGCGCACCGAAAAAAATATACAGGGATTCCCTTTCTATCCCATCCCTTTACACAGACACACAGAAGAGAAAGCTTTTCGACATAAATCCTAAACTTCTGCGGTAACCGCTGCTCGTTTTGACTCCCCTGCCGGGGTTTATGGCGACGATTGCCGAATTCACATGCTTCGAGGCGCCGCCATCTGCTGCGCGTCTTATGGGCGCGTCAAGTAATCCGGTTATGAAGCTTCTCGCTAATCGGACTATGGCCGCGCCCATAGCGGACCTCAGCCCGAACAAGAAGGCGGCGCTCCTGAAGCTGGACTTGCCGACGATGCTCCGGACTCCATGATTTCTTAGAAAGTGCTTCAGCATCACTTTTGATGGTTTGACCTGGTTGCACAAGCCTGTGGCAACGTGCATGAAACGAGAGCAAGAAGTAACTTCTGCGAGTTGGGCTAGTTGGTACTTACGCATGGTGGTAAATACGCAAAAAAAAAAAAAAGCATGGGGACAGAGAAAGAAGTACACAGGACGATGCGCGACTTCCAACTGAACTTTATCGAAGGAAACAAAAAAATAACAAAACCGCACATGCGCAAAGATGAGTGGACTTTCGTTGACGGCCACCTGGAAAGCCTGCCGTCATTGTTGACTGTGCGTAGCTTGACCGATAAAAGCCTGTTCCTTATCGGATGGGGCAACAGAAGGAGCACTGATACACACATCCGTGCCATCGGCCTATCGTGAATGCCTCGTGTATCTGCGTTCCAATTTTGTTTTAATTTTCCCACAATCTTGGTACTGAACTTCACCAACACTCACACCTATCGCAATGTACGGCAAGAACCAACAAACATGGCTGTACTATTTTGCGCTGAACGCACTGCAGTGGAGAAAGGTTCAGATTCCAACAGGCCCAAGACGCTAACCTTTAATTTGAATGTGACGTACATGGTACACTCGTTAATTCAAACTCCATGAAGCCACAAATTTTGTATGAATTATCAAAAGTTCGAATTATCACATGTTCATCTAAATATGTGGTAAGATAAATTATGATCTGCTATATATGGATGGCTACACATAAAGAACAGATATTTGATAATTTCCTCTACACAATAACATTGGTGAAATGTATGACATGGTAATTTTATTCATGCCTCAGAAATGTTGCTTATCGTGGACTGTTTGGACAGCACATGACACCTCAAACCAAACATAGGTTTGTTCATCCAGCAAGAAATAGCGGTATGCCGCCACGTCACAACGTCGCTCAGTAAACTCGACCGACCCCTCTCCGACACGACCCTTGTTGATTTGAGAAAAAGAAATATTTTGTACACTAAATACCTGTTGTGAACAAAACCGAAATCTGTTTTGCGAAAAAAGGTTTGTCCTTGTGCGAAACAGCTAGAAGCACGCTGGCAGTGCGAAGCGCTTTCTGCGAATTGCGAGAAGTTGGCATTTCGGGCATCTCTCCCGAGAAAAACTGTAGAGGCTACCGGTCTAGAAATATTTATTCACAAACTAGGTAGAGGGAGCATTGATTCAAAATATTTATCATTAGGCATCGACGCTGTCAATTTGTACGCAAAACAAAATCGCAAACGTGGCTCATTCCGTAAAAAAACATAATTTTTGCCTCTCATCTATAAACCCCAGAACTTTTCAAACTTCGCCAGCGTGTTGTCACTGCATCTTGTCAATATTGGGGCTAAATATGGTTGTCCTGAGCAGCAAGATTAAGTTTATGAGAAACGCTCAAATGGGGCCATTTTAATACTCACAGAATATTTGGAAACTAAATTAAAAAAAAGAAAAGGCCAGTGCGCCGGACCTGAGCGCACTGACCGACAGTAGCTTAATGAAACTTTTCTTATCTCGAATTTCGCTTCTGTTTTAAAAGTTATAGGCAAATTAAACTTACAAAAAAAACAAGCAAAAAATAACCTCCTTCATGACGTCCTTGGTCGCTTGAGTGGCCGTGAACTAGAGCAGGGGTAGTGAGCTCAGCGAGCGATCACGGCTTCCGCACTCCGTGTCGACGGCTCGAGAGGGTGCCACTAAAGCATGTTCTGGATAGGCTGTATGCAGCGGGCAGCCAGGGCGGCTCGCATTGCATTTGCTGCGCGATTAAACACTAATTCGGCATGACACTTCATTGGCCACAAACGACAGCAAACAAGCGGGAAAAAGACTGTCCAGAACGAGCCACCTCGTGCCGCTACTTCCAACGCTGTGGCTAGCGTTACGTCCGGATGGAGCACTGGGAAACGCGTATACTCTTGACCCTCCCCCCCCCGCCCTCCTCTCTCCCCCCGTGAACCTAGGAAGGCGGAGATTTGGACGTAACTTGGGTTACGTCGGACGTAACGCTAGACACTTCGAACTTTTTTCCAAACAGCCAAACCGCAAGCCAAGCCTGCCCGCCGAAGGCCTTCGGAACACTCGGAACCGGTCGCGTACATCCGGGAATTTTCTACGCTCGCCGCTCGTCGGTGCCTGATCCCACTACCCCTTTCTAGTATGCGCCGCTTGGTGGCGGGTATGTCAACGGGTCATTTCTTGCTTCCATACTTAATAAACTGCATTTCATTGTTTCTCTTCTGATCTAAAATACTGAACAAAAACTCCTTTCATAAATAATTGAAACGGTTCGCGCCACTTATATTTTGTTTTTAGACTAAAAAGGAAACTTTTAGCGGCTCTGACTAGTAGTAAACCAAGGACCAGAGACTTCACATATCACGCGCTTTTGGTACCGCGGGTCGCCCCGTCGGTGGAGGAGGTTTCCGCGTCGTCCGGTTAAAATATGACGCACTGATATTTAGTTACTCTCTCCGTGCCCGCTGGGAACCGCAAAAAAAGTACTTACAGAATCTGCAAAACAACAACATGTTTTTTTTTGTATTTTAAACGTTATAAAGCTAGAAGAAATATGACCAATTTGAGGCTACCGTTGCACCGTGAATGGGGCGTGTAAATACTCATAGATGACAAATTCATTATTTTTACAAAGTAAAAATGCTCGAGGGTGGTCAGAAAGAAACAAATTGACGGCACAAAGGCGGACGGTGGTTTTAAATTGAGAATTCATAGAATTCGGAGCGATCGAGAGGCTCTCTCATGTCATGCACTGCCACATAAAAATAGTAGAGCAATATTGACGGCGCGAAACGCGATTTAGTCGGGAGGCGCCTTCTTTCCACTTGTTTTCTCTCTCGGCATTTCGGGCGTGTGGAGGAGAACTGATTCGCTCTGTCATCACGTTGAGATGGAGAGAGCGTAAACCACCTTGTTGAAGTGGAATGAGCGTATGGCCATTCCGTGACGTCATGGACTTTGCGCGCAAAATTTAAAATAAATCTCACGCCGTCAATATGTTTTAAAAACTTTTTTCGCGTAAAATTAATTTTTAGACACACGTGTCCCAACCAAACTGTTTAAAAAAGATTTTTAGGGGTTTCTAGACACATGTTTATATCCGCATTTTGCATGGCGGTAACATGAAATGGCGTGACGGAACCGGCGCGCCTCCTCACGGCATTGGAGCAGCCGCCGCGGTGTGCCTGTAAAACGCGGCCGAACCTCCCCTGCCAGGCGTCCGTGAGGCGAGCGGCAGACAGCGCGCACCACACAAGCAAAGCTCCATCATATGTGCTTTGCGATGATGTGCGGTACAGATTCATCTGGCGTCGCACCACGGTCAAGGAGGAGGAGGAAAGAAGGAGGGGGAGGAAGATTGGAGAGGAGGAAAGAAGGACGGAAAGGAGGAGGGGTGAGGAGGAAACTACGAAAATGAGTAAGTGAAGGGTGGAAAAGGGCAAGCGAACCAGCCAAAAATTGAATATGATAAGAAATATCGAGATTCGTAAAGCAAACGTGAACTTATGCGTTTTAAAACAGGTTTCGTGACATGGTCACTCTAGGGCGGAAACACGTAGGCACCCTAGGTCACTCTATACGGTCCCTCGTGCTGCGCCGTAGAGGTTGCACTTTGACAGAGGATGTGTTCTTGCCGCTGTGTATGGAGCCGCTTCCAGCAGCGTGTTGCTGTGCAGGTATTTGAAGAATACAGTAATATAGCTCATTGTTGCGGCACGCGCGAACTGAATATTTTTATATTCGTATCAAACAAACACGCTGGCCACGTATGTCCTGAAAGTCAAATGCAAAAAAAAAAGATTGCAAAAAAAGAGAAATGAGTTTAAGTTTTGCTGTTTTGTTGCGAGCCACGTGGTCGCGAGACTGATGTCTTAAACAAGCATCGACATATCAAGGAGCTTTCTCGATGTTTGCTGTACAATGTAAATAAACACTTTGTGCCACCAGCGCTCCGTTTAGTAAAATCTGTGCTTTTTTGAGGCATTTAGCATTTTGTTTTGCAATTGTTTCTACATTCGATAATGCCAGCTTTATGCTGCTTATGCCGGCAACGCAATGTAGCTGTTAAGTGCCAATTTCTACGTTTAGGAATTGAAGGAATGGAATGGAACGATTCAGCCATTCCAGGAGTGGGAATGGGCCCAGTGTCCCCATTCCTAGGAGTTGAAAGGAATTGAATTATCGAAAACTCTAATTCCCTGGAATAGAATTCTAATGGAATGGGGTGCCCATTCCGCAACACTGCTCACTGATGGCTCTAGAGAGAGAGAGCTTCACCGGAACCCCGCGCGTCCCCCATTGACGTCACAGCGCACGTGACTCGGAAGATGAGTGAGGAGTCGAGAGGTGCCGAAAACCTCACTATTTGTTAATTTTTTAAAATAAAAACTAGGACATGCAGGCGAAAGCAGATTTATTGTTCTCTACTCCTCTTATTCTTTATTAATAATAATTGAATCTATCATAAAACACCGATACCTTTACCTAACGATACCTGCAGCTGCCGCTGACTGCGAGTTGTCTGTTGAATATTGTAAATGTCTACAGATGATGAAACTGCTCATGTATGTTTGAACTGTAACAATAAGAAGGTAAATTTGAAGGACAAGTAATTACTGAAAAAGTAGCAGATCATTATTTTGCAGCAGTGACCATTTCGAATTTTTTTAGAGACGGAAAAAAAAAGAATATGTTGAGAATTTCTTTATTAATAATAGGAAAGTTGATATGTACATACAGGAAGTGAACTGGAATGAAATTTCTAAGGAACAGGATCCAGAAAAACTATACGACAGACTTATAAATATATTTAATCGTATATACGAAAAATCAACTAAAAAATATTATAAAGGAAAGCAAACTACAGAATGAATGGATAACCAAAGAGATTGATGATCTAATCAAAGAAAAGACGAAGGCATGCGCAGCTTCTAAACCGCTTTCCGGACAATGTAAAGTATAAAAATGAACATCGTGCAATTAGGAACAAGGTAACCTCCCTTGTAAGAAGTGCGAAAAGAAATTATTACTAGACGAAATTTTCAGAAACTAAATATACAGCACAGTGCTGGTCACTCGTAAATCAACTGATGGGACAAAAAAAAATCGATTAAGGACACAATTAAAACCAATTTCGGTTATAATTGTGATATGGAAGCGATTGCAAACGGATTCAATATAGAATATGTACACTCCATTGAGAGTCTTTGTTGTGGTTCAACAGAAAGGCAAACTAATCAAATCAGAATGAACAAAGGTTTTCTTCCAGACATGTCGGAGAATGGCCTAATTGAAATCGTGAATCAAGTCAAAACAAATAAAGTGGGGTTAGACCGAATAAGGGCAAGAGATATTAAGAAGCACGTCCATATATTAAAACCAATGCTCCTTTAACTATATAACAGTATTTTTTCGGGGGTGCCATTCCCAAAAAGCTTAAGATAGCCGTTGTAAGGCCTGTATATAAGAAAGGCGAGAAAAACAAATTCCTTGATACCGACCTGTATGTATACTTTCGATAATTTACTATATAATGGAAAATACATAAATAAAATAATGCAACAATTTATAGCAAACAATGACATATTAATTCATACACAATATGGATTTAGAGAAAAAATAGGGACTTCTGATCTTTTGGAGGACTTTTTGATTATGTTTATGAAAATCTAGACGATGGTGAATTTGTACTGGCGTTATTCATAGATTTTACACGTGCCTTTGAAACAATAAAGGTTGTACAGCATAGGGATTCGAGGTAGGGCATATAACTTGGTTAAAAATTATCTTCTGGATAGATATCAGGTAGTACGACTAGGGACTAAATACATTACAACAATGAAGGTTCAGCAAGGTGCACCCCAGGGAACAGTACTAGGTCCTCTTCTTTTTAATATATACGTGGTTTAAATTGCTCAAGTCAAACTAACAAGTAAATTATTTCAGTTTGCAGACGATACAGTAATTGTATTTACCCACATAAATTATGAGATTGCCGTTAGGTAAATACAGGAGGATATCCATAATATTCTTCAGTGGTACCGTAAAAATTAGAATATTATTGTAAACACTTCAAAAACTCAAATAATGTGCTTTAGAGACCCGAGAAAAAAATATTAGCTGAACTACCCATTAAATGCACGAAAATATTTTTATTAACTGTTCATGCACAGCAATAGAGTACGCCGAAAATGTCAAATACCTTTGAATGCACATAGACAACCATCTTAAATGGAATACTCATGTTGAACAAGTGTGTAAAAAATTAAGGGTACTGACGGCTCGTATGTTTCTCATCCAAGATATAGTTCCGCATTATGTACTTCGAATGATTTATAATTCACTAGGAAAATCCGTAATACAATATGGAATAACGGTTTATGGACACTGTGCTGAATATCTACAAACAAAAATAGAAACTCTTAAAAAAAGATATTTAGAAAGATTTGTTACCGAAGTGGAGAAAGCAATTATACAGAGTATATGTGGAAAGAATTGGGAGTACTATGCTTTAGTGATCAGTTGAAATATGATATAATAACAAGAAATGTTTTCAAAAGTTGTCATAAAAAATGAAATTATTAGGGAAAGAACGCTGCGTCCTAACAGGAAATATTCTGTACCATTAATAAGCACGAAATATGGTGAGGCTACAAGAATGTATTATGTGCCGAAAATGTTTAACGAATTACCCGATGATCTGATTGGATGCAAAAATCCCTGTGCCATTAAAAACCTAACACGACAATGGATCAATGCGCAGTAGAAAAAAATTAATGATTCATATGGGATAGATTAAAAATGACCTCTCCTTCGACCCAGACTACGCATATATTGCAACCTGAGTTTTGTTTTTTTTGTAGATATGGACCGAGGGAAAGCTGTAGAATTGTACTACGAAATTGGGTTAGTTCCACCTGTTATTGTGTTATTTTTATATATTTACGGACTGTGCCTAATCAAACCTTTCTATGTATATTCGTTTTAACTCATAGTATGAGTTACAGTGTCTAGGGCGTAATATATTAAAACAGAATGTGTTACACAATTGAAGGAATCTGTTTTGACCTGTCGCGTCCCACGCACAAGCCTCATCGGCTTATGTGGGTGTTGAGCGAAATTTAATTTGAAAAAAAATTGTATTGTATTATATTGTATTGTATTATTGTATTGTATTGTATTGTACTTCTGAAAGGTCGAGGCACCAACTCCCAAATTATATAAGCAAAGCACTGAAATTGTTGCGCAGCTGCTTTAAGTCCACAAAAAAAAATGTTTTTCTAAAATTTAAAAATGGTAATTAGACATGGTTGGCCGAACTTATATGAAAACACCCTAGATAGCGTTCCACCGTACTATATAGAACGCATGGTTATGAAATGAAGAACTAGATGGCGCTTCAAACGACGGGAGGCTGGGAGAGGTACGCCCTTCTCGCGGGAGTTCCACAACCGAGGTAACCTTAGTAACGTTTGCTCCGCGCTAGCCTGACTCGCTTGCTTGAGTGGCAAGCTCGCACCACTGGACTCTTCCACTCACGTTGAGTCGGGTCGATGCTTTCCAGAGTCACTGGGAAGTTTCCACTGACCTCTAATGTAGTAGGCTGGGTCGCGGATCGGGAGCCTGACAGTGGCACCACCGGCGGCCATTGCTTGATACCAGACAATACATGCAAGTATATGCATAAAATAATACACAAAATATCACAGAAACAATTGCAGTTTTTTTTTTTTTTTTTTGCAAAAGTAGATTAGGCATTGCCGAACTCTCATTCTCCGCCCAAAGGTAGCGCTACAGGTCACAACCAGATAAACAACCAGATGCCAAAGTTTCAGCCCGAAAGGACACCTTATTCAAAAGTTATGATTTTCTGAAAATTCCAATGGGAAACTGGAGCCCATTTGTGCCCGTTTTCGGTTTCTGGTGCAATAGAGCCCCATGTATTCGAAAACTCCGTCGGCCGCCATTTTCCCATTGAAGTTTTCAGAAAATCACTTATAACTTTTGAATAAGGTATCGGATCGGGCTGAAACTTTGGCATCTGGTTGTGACCTCTAGCGCCACCTTTGGGCAGAGAATGAGCGTCCGATCGGCGGTGCCTAGTTTATTTTTGCGGTTAAAAAACCCTGTATGTTTTGTTTTTTTTGTGACACCCTGTAGTATATTGTCACGGGTGGTGATTAAAAGAACAATAAATAAACAGAAGGAAATTAACGTTTACTGGGGCGAACTTGTGCCCAAAATAAAGAGAAAACAAAGGATAATGACAAAGCGTCGCGGGCGTCGAAGTCGGCGTAACAGCAGGTTCGAGCGCTGGGGCGAGACTGAGTCCGGCTGGTTACGCGGAGCCCCTTTGTGCACGCGTGGGCTCCTGGAACATTCGGCGCGCAGAACATTCTAACCCAGAACGAGCAACACGGTTCTCGAAATTACCAGAAATCTAAATTGGAAGAATAAATAAAAGACGCGGCGCTCCCAGGGATCGAACCCTGGGCTTTCTGCGTGGAAGGCACGCGCGATAATCCGTTAGGCCACGCGCGCGCTGCCTACTTAGTCAGCTGCGCTCGCGGCATTATTCCCCTTTAAAAAGTGCATCGTCCCGATGCAGAACAAAAGGTAAAACACAAATGCACAACAAAAATATAGCAGAGTCGCGAGCCACAGTTCCCAGTTCACAGTTCCCAGTTCCCAGTTCCCAGTTCCCAGTTCACAGTTCACAGTTCACAGTTCACAGTTCACTCTTTGACGAGAGTCCAAAGTTCTATCGTTCGTAATACGGCTTGAGCCGGACGACGTGCACCACCTCGGGTCGTGGCTGGCGTCTTGCAGATGGGCGCGTTCCGTCGGGTAGAACTTCGTAGTTCAGATCGCCGAGGCGTCGGATGATTTTGTAGGGTCCGAAATAGCGCTTGAGAAGCCTCGCTGAGACCGCGGCGCCGAATCGGTGTCCACACCCATACCCGGTCTCCGGGTTGAAAGTGGACGTCCCGCGCGACGAAGGTTATACCGGCGTGCGTCGACTCGCTGTTGGTCTTGAATCTTGATTCTTGCCAGTTGACGAGCTTCCTCGGCGCGTTGAGAGATCAGTTGAGCGTCGTCGTTGCCGTCATCGGTAGGCATGTGAGGCAGCATGGTGTCGAGCATCGCGGTGACCGTCCGGCCGATGCACCAGTTGGAACGGCGTCATTCCAGTGGCTTCTTGAACCGCTGCGTTGTGCCTGTCGGCAACGTGCGGCAACACCTCGTCCCCACATGTCTTGTGCTCCACGTCGACGTACATTGAGATCATGTCGGCGATGGTCTTGTTGAGTCTCTCCGTCAGCCCGTTGGTCTGCGGGTGGTACGCCGTGGTGCGACGATGGCTGGTGTGGCTGAGACGAAGGATTTCTTGCATCAGCCGGGCCATGAAAGATTGATCCTCGATCAGTGATCAGTATAGGAGACAAATCAGGAGGCGCCATTGGCCAAAAGCGGGCTGGGCGTGTTCCAGGGCGTCTTCACAAATTCGAATGTGGCCAACCAGAAGCCGGAAATAATACCCTGGCGGTGGTCGCGCGAAACAAACTTAATAAGTGCACCGGAGTAACTCTCGGTGATTGAAAATATTGTGCACGTGACGTTTCAATCAGGGTCATCTAAAATCATGGTGGAAGAGTGCGACTAGCGGAACGATCGATATAATCCGTACGACAGGCGCTGAGGGCCGGGAATCTGCCGTCCGAGCGGTCAAACTCTGTCCGAGCAGAAACAGAGTTGAGCGGCGCGTTCGTTTGTTACATATTTCTGCTTGATCATGATCGAAACATCACGTGCACCCTATTTTGAACCATAAAGGGTTACTACATTTAACTCTTACGCGCTTATTAAAACCACATACTCTATGATTAAAACTATTTCTCACTACCACCGCTAGGGGATTCTTTTCGGCTTCCGGTTGGCCAAGAGCAACGTTGGCCAAGAGAGCATGTCAAGCGCTCTTTCTGCGTCTGGTGCACGCCCTGGCTCTGCCCGCGCCTCCCATCGACCAAACCCTCTCATACACGGCTCTGGATCCAGTGACTTTAGGGACAACAAGCTCGATAAAGCGCTCCCTATAGTTTGATCTCCTGCCCAATAGCGTAGTTTCCTCAGTGCTCCAACGCGTCTCCATTGTACGAGAGCGAATGCGGATGAGACGTAAGATGAAGTCACCTGCTCTCGCAGCACTGCGGGGCACTCTGGAAAGTGCGCTTGCCTCGACAACGTAGAGATAGTAGGCGCTGGGTGGCCTGTCAAAATGGAATATCAAAACGCAATCGCACTGTTACCATGTGTAGCTTGTTTCAGCATCTAGAAAGAGGGAAAAAATATTTCCAGGGAAATGAGCGCATAGTATAATAAAAAAATTTTTGATTATTTCTATGCCGTTTGTCGTACGACAAACAGCATAGAAATAATCAAGAATTTTTTTATTATTATTATTATTTTATTATTTGGTGCGAGGCAGTTTTTATGACTGAGCAGATCATTGTCTCTCTTGTATTTTTCCCACGCTTTTTTTTTCATGCAAGGCACGTGCTTAATTGTATGGCCCCTGTGAGCCGTCGTCAATAGACCTGTTGCTGTCTTACCCAAGCATCAAGGAGAATGCAGGGATTGGTGTTCCACGTGCCGCACGTGCTGGCCTCAACAGTACTGTAGCTAACTTTTCAAAAGCAAAAACCTAAAACAAATGGCATCTTGCACGCGCGTTCGTCAATGCTTTCTTTTGGTTACCTACTTCTGGATCTTTTATGACAGTGCAATGGCGTGCGCAGTGTGGCGCGTGGAACATAATCCCTGCATTCTCCTTGACGCATTGGGTAAGCCTAGATTCTGATATTACTCGGTCTATGCGGCTAATGATGCTCTCGTAACCGGTCATTGAGACACCAAGTATCAAGGAGAATGCTGGGCATGTAGGTCTACGCGCCGCTCGCTTTTGTTTTCCCCGTATAAAAGATTCGAAGTAAATAACCAAAATAAGGCTTTGACGAACGTGGTATTTGTTTTAGGCTTTTGCTTTAGAACAGTTAGTGCTGCAGACGCTACCACGTGCGGCGCGTAGACCTACATTCCCAGCATTCTCGTTGATGCTTGGGTAATTTAGCAATAAGCATGGCGTAGGGAGCCTCTAGTGACTGAGGGACAGGATTGGGAAAGGATATGCGCCAATGTTGCCTGCACGAGAGCAGACGCCCGCTCTGTTGCCCCGTGTGCCTTTCCTCCTCTCGCCTCCCATTGCAAGCAACGAACGCCTTGGCGTAGCCTTTCTCGCTTCGTTCTCGCTCCTGGAATTGCAAACATCGAGGGGAAAAAGTAGGGTTGCCAGACAAGCAGCTAGCGTCCAAGATGGCGGAATTTACCATTTTTCGCGTTAAACAAATACTTAACCTATCGGAACAAAACTGGTGGCTATAGAAAAGTAATCATTTATACCTTGCGTAAATTATTCAAGCACATTAATGGGCTCTTATGACCTGAGTTAGGAAATAAAACGACCCTTTGCCCCGTAGACTCCCAGCAAAATTTAGCAATTAAATGGCGTCCATATCCCGTGATCCCCGATCTATCCGTTGCACCTACAGCCACTCTACATGGCAGCGTAGCTGCCAGAGTAGCGCCACGCTTTTCCCTGTGCCGCCTCTCGCCGTGATTGGTCACACGCGGTACCATAGCAACGAGCTGAGCTGGCTCGGTTTCCTTAGCAACCGAGTGACTACTCGTCACGTGACCCACAAGAGCCTTGATGTCACCGGTAAGATGGCAGCGCCCAGAGCTGGTGGATACGAGTTTGTTCGGTGCGCGCCGCGTGTCGCAATGTGCCGCTGCTTGCCTACGATATCGGACTTCTTCGTGCTCTCTGACGCAGGTATAACGTGAAGATCTGAAAGAATGAGACTTTATACCTTTTTTGTGCAAGATCGCTCTGGATATTAGCTAAAGGCGTCACAACGTTTGTCGAACCAGATTTTAGGGTCGAATTCGGGGTTCGACTGGGTCGAACCGGTTCGACGAACCTTCGAACTTTTCACGAGATTCGACCGGTTCACCGACTTTGTGGACAGTGTGGCCAGACCTCGATACAAGTGTGTCTAGGTGTTGAGAAATTCTTTTTATGCAAAGGGTTATTTTACTTTATAGACGTAGTTGTAACCAAAGAAACCGATTCTAATCACTGAAGAAGTTATTAACTTTAATGCCTTGTACTGTATTAACTGAAATAACCAATCGAAGCTGCTACTCTTAATTCATCCCTTAGCCTCACCATCCAATCCGAGCCAACTGGCCAGCCTGTGGCGCATGCGCACACGAGTCGAACCACAGAAGAAGCTGTCGGTCGAATTTCTCCACTGAAAGTTCGAAAAAGTCGAACCTTGGTCGAACTCGAACCTCGGCCGGTTCGCGACACCCTAATGATAGCACCTGGCGACAGAATCAGTCATATCGCCGTAGCGGTGCTCGGATGCCTGCATATGTTCCAGGGATCGATTGCGACTTTCGCAGTGTCTCAGCTTGTCCGACGGAACCAGAAATTGAAGTTACGTCCGACGTAGCTTTACGTAATGAATCGAGTTACGTCCGACGTAACCCAATACGTGAATTAAAGTTACGTCCGACGGAACTCCAAATAAAAATTAAAGCTACGTCCGACGTAACTGTATCCGAAGGTTCCGAGTTACGTCCGACGGAACCCAGTGTGAAAATTGAAGTTGGCGTCCGGACCGGAACTCGAGATAAAAATAAAGTTAGCCCCACCCGCTGCCCGTTTCGACCGGATGAGTTTCGTGCCGGCGTAGGTCGTGGTACCGGCACGCGCGTTGTGACAATTACTACAGCGTGGTCAGGCTAAAGACCCCACTGGTTATGCAAGTTGTACTGCACGGGCTAACTTCTCGAGGCGCGAAACACATGTACGACGAAACCGTCCGATCCGACGTGCGTGCTGCCGGAATGACCTTGGGGGGAAAGGGTTTACGTAGCGCCGAA
This sequence comes from Ixodes ricinus, assembly GCA_037355805.1. Classification (NCBI taxonomy): domain Eukaryota; kingdom Metazoa; phylum Arthropoda; class Arachnida; order Ixodida; family Ixodidae; genus Ixodes; species Ixodes ricinus. Next base: position 31,592 of record JAZHYW010009575.1, read on the forward strand.
AAGCGTTCCTGTGGGAAGTTGTTCAGCCCTGGGTCACTGAATAATCACAGCAACTTAAAGCAAGGAAGCGCTTGCGACCTTTAACCTTTTGTACTAATCGACGATTTTACGAATTGACAGTTCTGAAGACTTTGATAAACGTCCTTTCGTTGCAATAGCTTGCATTTGATTGCAGTGTTTTTTTTGTTTTTTTTTTCAGGTGACAAGCTGGCGTTTGCTCAAATGACGTATATGAAATGACCTGCTCTATAACAATGCATCAACACATACTATTAAACTTATATGCTCACAGGTGTGTTCGTCTTTGTAATTAACAAGTTACAGACAATTATTTTTTACGAGTGCAATATTTATTTTCTGTAGCTGGGCCCGTTTTGTGCTCGTTAATGTCCGTGTGCCCTGATGTTATCATCATGTGTGGTATGGTTCTAAATATCCTCTTTGCAATGCCTACAAAAGCCAAAATGACGTCAGCTGACCCCAGCTCACGCAATTTGGCACGAAAACTGTGTCACTCGGACGTATGCGCTCGTCAACAATCAATTCGTAGACGAATATTTGAATTCGCGTTCGTGGCCAATGAGTGCACATGAGTGCGCTTGCGAATGCCAAGTTCTATAGTGTGCTTAAAAAGCACGGTGGAAGCTTGGGGTCACCGCACCGGTGCCCTAGCATGTCACGACCGCTTAATTTCACAGTTCGCTTTTGAGTTGAGGATTAAAGCTAAGGAAGAAGAAGTTAAAATCATTTCATGGCCCCTTTAACACGGGGATGCGTGCTACACCAGATAAAAATATTGACTTTTTGCATGCCGGTAAACTTCCGGACGACCACTTGGCCTTTCGGCAAGAACACCTCATATCCGGCGTACGTCTCTTTTGATGGCGTTAACAATCCTCTGTAGACCACCGTGCTGTCCTTCTTGGTTTAACCCCGTCAACTGTTCATCGCCCAAAACGAGGGTGATACCGTCGTCGACGTCGCATCCTCGCCAGTCGGTGAGATACTCTCATCTTGAATGAATGATTGGGTCTTGAAGAAGTATGGTGCTAAGCGTACATTCTCTTACTATGGGGCAGTCGAGCAGAAGTCATGTCCCAAGGCAGTCGTCCTGTCGTGGCCGGCTTAATCGGATTTTCTTCCATAGATCGAAGTCCGGAAGTAAAAGGACGGTACGTTCGTCCCACGAAGCGGCCGCCATCCCGGCGGCGCGGAAAACCATTCGCCTTGTCCGTGCACCTACGATACTTCCCAGAAGAAACAGGCACCGCTCCTCCAGAGGCCCGTGCCGTACCGCCACGCAAAGCGTCTTTAGGTTGAATAGGTCAGCTGAACAATTACAAATTAGAAAAACCGTGAGAGGGAAAGACATACACACCGCTGACTATCAACTTGCTTCCTTTAATACTTCGTCTTCCTTTTTCCTTTGCACTAGAGCTAGTGGTAAAAGCCATCCCCCATGTCCAAAAAGGAAGACGAAGTATTAAAGGAAGCAAGTTGATAGTCAGAGGTGTGTACGTCTTTCCCTCTCACGGTTTTTTTAATTTGTAATTGTTCAGCTGACCCTATTCAAGTATGTACCAATCTGGCTCAAATAAGACCTGTAGTCTTTTAGGTTTTTTACCACTTTTCAATTAACGAATGGAGATATCAACTAGATAAAGGTTGCCGCCCGGCGTCGCTAGCAGTACGGTTACCATGGAAACCTCCCAGGCCCAAAATGGAGATCACTATAGGTGCTTCCGACGTCGTGCATCTAGATAATTTTGCGTCGTGTCGCTACTTGGCAGCTACGCTGCCATATAGAGTGGCTCTAGTTGCACCCACCCTCACTAGAGCCTTCCTAGCATGGCGCCCCGACTGGTGCACCCCATGAGTGCAAGCAAGTGCGGCTTGCGCGTGAACATACCTTTGGCAATCTTGAAATTGCACGAGCTTGTCCGCACGAGCAGAGACATGGCGGCAGTTCTTATCGTCTATGATCCAAAGCACGATCCAAAGTCTCTCCATGCTCGTGCCAGTAGTGGGGTAGATGCGAGTGCGCACAAGCACGCCTAAAATATTAAAAAAATATATATATCACTCTTCTTTTTTCGCATGATCACTGTCGTCATCATCGTCATCTAAAATATCAAGTGATACCAGGCGGTGCAAAAACAGTAAAAGAAGCGTTTCCTCGTGGCATTCGAAAGAAAACGTTGACCAATAACAATCTTTGTGAGGAACCTTCGCTTTTGTGAGGGTTTTTCGGGTGGCGTGGGCCGTGCCGGACCCAGCGAGAAGATGGAACGCTGACAAGATGGAAGGAGCCCGTGCCTCAAATCCAGGCGATGGGGTTCAGTCCCCAGCCCAGGGTCGGGAAGAAGGACCTCCCAGCGACTTCGCAGAACGGTTCTCAACCCCTCCCGAGCAAGAACAGGTGAGCGCCGATGGTTTCTCGAGGCTGGCGCGATAACCAGAAGATCGTGTCGCCAAAACAAGATTTACAATGCTTCTCTTCCGCCGCAAAAAAAAAAAAAACTGCATTGGTTAGTTTGCAGTTTTCGACCAAATGTAGCGTTCGCTTGCGGTGGTCTGGGCCAGATGCTAAAGTCTCTGAGCTTGCCGTTGTCCCTTATTCGAACGTTATATGTGATTACGGAAACTTTCAATTGAAAATGGCGACCAACGAAGCCCACGAACACATGGAGATTAATGGCGTCCGCCACCGAGAATGGGCCTCGTTTTCCCATTGAAAACTTTCAGTAAATCACTTATGACTACTGAATTAAAGGACGGTTAGGTGAAACTTTATGGCATTTGGTCCGGACCGCCAGCGCCACATCTGGCCGAAGACTGTGGGTTGGACGAAGTCAAGCCGCTGCGGCGGCGCTGCTGTCGGTACTGCGCATGCGCAGATGCTTCATCTCTCGCAAATCTGATGACGTCATTCCTATTTGGTCTTGGCGAGGAAAACAGAGTCGGTGGGCACGAAATACATGCTGCAGAAAGTATGTACGCGCGCTCTAGCAAGGTCCTTTACAATAGCCAACGACGTGACGTCAGAGAAATCCGTGTATAAAGATGGCTATTACTGGTATTGCTATTAATAAGCCATGCAACAATACAGGGTGTTTCTAAGCGTTATTCGGACGTAAACAAAATTCGTGTAAAATACCAATAAACAGAGTGCAATTAAACTTTTCACAACGGAGTGTCTGGATGATGCATTCATCATACTCAAATTTCGCAACTGTATACAGTTTCTAAAGAAAAAAATGCAAGAAAAAACTTGTTATTTCCTATGCGCGGGAGAAAACCAGAAGTGTGTTTGACGCTGCTACTTACTCACACATGGCACCACATGGGTACAAAAACTTGAAAGCTTCTTACTCTTGGAGGTGAATACACTAAATTAGATCCCAGTAGATCCGAGGACGTGGTACAATATCTGAGTAGCAACGTCAACCAGACGGGTTGTTTTCTTTTCTCCCGTTTCATAAAACATTGTCTTTCTTGCATTTTTTTAATTTTTTTTCAGTCCTATTTACGAAATTTCATTGAGTACCACAGATGCGCCACCTAAAGACATAATTCGGAAAAGTTTTGTTGCACATCGTTCACTAGCTTATTTAAACGGATTTTTTTTTACGACTGTATTGCGCTCGAGAGCACTCCGCAGACATCATCGCATAATGATCTTACTATCTGAACCTAGGAAAAAAAAATGTTTTTTTTCTCTAACTGGTTAGGACAGACAAATAATAAAATAATGTTCGCCGAAAAAAAAATTTGTTTTGCTTAATATTTACGTTACAATACGAAATTTTCGATTTGCGGGCGAAACCGAAGCCGTACCCCTGTGGGATCATAATGATAGCGTTGGTACTTAACTAACGAGCGCTCTGAGGCAACACTGGATAGATGGATTGATGGATAAGGAGGTCAAAGCAGCCATATTGCGGCGCCAAGAGGCATCTAGGGAGCATAGGGGGCAAAGAAAAAAGGGGAGCCTAGTCAACTAAAGTAGCATCAGTATGAGAGAACTTCCAAGAGCGGAAAAGGGAGACATCAGCTTTAATACAGGCGAAAATTGGGAGTGCGCGAGTGCAGTAGATAATGAAAATAAGTTTAAAGAAAATAGGAATCCGGCAAAAAGGTTTGGGGAGCACAATAAAGCGCCGTTCACACTCTTGCGACCGAGAAGACCGAGAGACAGACCGGTTTTAAGCTCGTTTGCGAATTCTTAGGACCGGATGAGCTGCTGCGAAGCTGGTCCTAAGAGATCGCAAGAGGCTAAAACCAGTCTGGTCTCGATCTTACTCGGTCGTAAGATGTGAACGGACCTTAAGCACAGGAGAGAGACAGAGGGTATCCAACACTTCCTGACCACAGGAGCGGAGAAGAGTACAGAGGGAAGGGGCACGGGATTATATCAGGCGGACAATCGAAGAGGCTTTCTCCCAGCTTGAGCAGAAGAGGACAGTGGATAGCACTGACAGCAGCAGTGTAGGGGAGGAGCAGAATTGTGGAGCAATGGAGACGACCACAAGAGAATGTGATAAGGCAGAAAGTAAGGTTCCAGCGGGTGCAGCGACAGGCCCAGACCACATACCCATGGAGCTCATTAAGACACTAAAAAAAAATTGAAGCTACGGCATGCGATTAATAAAATAATTATGGGAAGAGAGGTACTCAATGATTGGAAACTAAGTAAAATGAAACTAATATAAGTATAAAGGTAGAGGAAACAAAGACAGCATTAAGTCATATCGCTCGATAACGGGAACTTCAGTTCTATACATAATAGCTATACAGATAGTAAAGCGGAGAATGGAGGAATGGGCAGAATATATGCAGATACTGGAGCTCGAAAACGTTCATATTAAAAATAGCGCAAAAAAGACGAGACAAAAAGACGAAAAAGCACACAGGACAAGCGCTTGTCCTGTGTGCTTCTTCGTCTTTTCGTCCCGTCTTTTTTGCGCTATTTTTAATATGAATGTCCATCACCAACTTGCCCAGCAGGCCAAGCTTTTACTCGAAAACGTATTCTGAAGAAATAGAAGACTGGAAGATAACTTATTCGTCACCGCACAATGTATAGAAATAGCAATGAAGAACCAAACTCCTTTGTGGTTAGCTTATTTAGACATCGAGGGCCAGGAAAAACTCGGGGTCAGCTGAAGAATTTAGATGCAAATTTGGTTAAGTTTCTTCAGCAGGTGTACACAGACAATAATGTAGTTATAACATGGGAAGCAGAAACTAAACAACCTGCAGCAATAAAAAGAGGGCTCAGGCAGACCTGTTCACTGTCACCTCAACTCTTCATGTATATCTCAGTAAAATAGAAAATAAATTAGAACAGAACAACTTAGGTTTTGATGTGAGTTTTACGGAAGGAGGGAGAAATGTAGTACAGGTAATACCAGGACTGATGTATGCGGACGACATAGTACTTTTAGCAGATAACCAGGGTACGTGATAGGAACTAGCTGGAATATGTGAAGAGGAAGGGAACACCTGGAGCATGAGTTTGAGTAGTGACAAGTCCGGAGTAATGGTGGTTAACGACGAAAAGAGGGAACCCCTGAGGATACAAGACATTGTAATAGACCATGTAGGAAAATACAAACATCTGGGAGTCTGGCTCAATGAGGGAAGGGAATATCTAGAGGAACATGATGAGAATAAAATTAGAAAAGAGAAAAGAAATTCATCTATCGTGAAGCTCCGCGCACTATAGAACAATATTAGATGTGAAGTGGTGAGAGGTATATGGAAAAGAGTGATGGAACCAGGACTGTCTTTTGGCAATGGTGTACTGTGTATGAAATCAGAGGTTCAATCAGGATTAGAAATTCGACAAAGAAACGTAGGCAGATTGGCACTCGGAGCACATGGAAAGACACTAAATGAGGGTGTACTGGGGGACATGGGCTTGTCGTCTTTTGAGAGCAGGGAGGCAATTAGTAAGTTGAAATTTGAGCAAAGGTTGACCGAAATGGATGATACGCGGTAGGCACGGAAGGTATTCAAGATATTTATACCTGAAAAGGTTGAGACACAAAATGTACAAACCGAACCCGAAAGCTTACATTTAAATACCTACACACTAGTGATGGGGCTGAGCAGACTACTTCAGTGGAAAAGGGAGTGAAAGAGGCAGAAAGAAAAACGTGGGAGGAAAGAATGCAGGAAAAATCTCAGCTGAAAGGCGCGGCACCGCCAACCACCACGGCACGGGCTGTTTCCTTTCTGCGGTACCGCTGCTCTCCTGAGCCAATAAAGATAATCATTACTGATATTATTACTAATAAGTCTAGCAATTGTAAGCAGTTCGGTGGGAATCAAGCGCCGTACAGTCCACCGTTCTCCTCAGGAACGCGGCCAGCAGCCGCCCGAGACTGCAGCGACGTCCTCGGACGCGGGGCGAGCGGACGGGAAAGACACCGCTGGCACCGGTCCACGTGTCATCCGAATCCCATCCCCATCTCGCCTGTTCATAGTAAGTCAGACGGACTACACGATCTCTCAAAAAGAAACACATTTTTCTATTTACGGTCAAAATTTTCCTCTTGTGTGATATTCTCGCTTCTTTCTCGATGTCTGACTGTCCTGAGGCACAGAGCTGATAAGTCGATAAAGTGATATATCCATTTATATATGTACATGTGGTTATAGATATGTATGTTTCGCGGTGTTCGCTGTTTCGTCATATTGCAGGGTCTTAAAATATTTGAGGAGGGGCGCCATTTTTTTTAAAGTGTATATTAAAATTCATGAGGCATTCCACTCTGTGAAGGTGGATGACCAGCGAAGCTGTTTAGCACACGTGACGTCACATACCCGCCCCGAGGAGCCGGAGGAAACTAGACACGCGCAACTGGACTGCCACCGGGTGGAAAGTAGACACGGGCGACGGGACCGCCCTCCCGGGAGCGGAAGGAAAGAAAACTAGGCACGCAAGCGCTTGGAAGGACGACAAAGAGAGGGCGGTGCGAGCGTAGACATGGCCGACGCGGATCGCACAGCGGCAAATCTTTGAGAAACCTTTAAAGGGATACTGAACCGAAATTTGAAATTTTCAAATTTCGTTCGGAAATGGGTCAAGCATGACGTGCAATAACCTTAATTCATAATCGCACGTTTGTATTTTGAACGATTGGCTATATTTTTCGTTCCAAACGGTGCACTCGAGCGAGCGCTCGAAGAGAAGCGAACGGAGGGCGCGATGCGTCATGGGATATCCGGCGCAAACAAAAACAGAAAGAAAAGTCTCCCCGCATTCGTGACGTAGCAAGGCTGGCGGGATTATGAGCTTTGCCCTTGGTGGCGTTGTCAGCGTTGTGGAGGTGTCAATAGCGTCAGCGCGTTACAATCGAGCCGTTCGAAGTGCCCGTGGGGTGACGAGCGTGTGGCTGGCCCAAGAAGCACGTAGCTTCCACAGCACTGTCAGCTTAGGGCTGAACGGGGTGGGAAAGCAACTTTTGTCCGAGTTTTGAGCGACTGGCTAATCTTCTAGGGGAGAATGGCTGCATCCGGCTGCACAAACGAGGGTCCGAGAAAGAGGAGAGTCCACCCTTTCCGTCTTCTTGGACTGTTTGGTTCAATTCGCGATTTGTGAGTTGGGGAGGAAAGCTAAGAAGGAAAATGTAGAAATGCCAAAGAGCGGCGCTGCGCCAGAGGAATCTGCTACGTCACGACTACGTAGCAGATTCCACAACGTTGCTAGACTACCTCCCAAATAGGCTCCGCATGCATCCACCAGGTGCACATTGGAAGATCGTTTATTTAGCTTTAAAATTAGTTTTCTTGTGCCTTTCAACGGAAGACTGGTGTTTTTGAGGTTAGGGTGCAACATGCAACACATTCAAGCTAGAAAATGAGCGCTGAAATTTCGTTTCCCTACACCTTTAATATCTACCTGAGAGTCTACTTATCTTGAAAATGGTGCCTATCGATAACTAATCTACTGAATAAATTTATTGCTGAATTACCCAAGCATCAAGGGGAATGCAGGGAATGGTGTTCCACGCGCCGCACGTGCCGGCGTCTGGGCCCCGCGCGTTGCATTATGGAAACGTCCCATCATGCAACGCGCTGGTCTCACTTGTGACCCGCACGTTCCCCCGTACCCTCCCCTCCTCCTCCTCAAGAGCGGCGCTCTAATTCGGCATTACAGGGAGTTATAAACGTGTTTCATTTTTTTTTTATTATGTAATAAATGGCATATTGCAGTCCCATTTGAAACTTCACGTTGTGACGCTACCAGAAATATAAACAAGGGAAGCCTTTTAAAGTGAAGTGATTTTTTTGTTATTATTTAAACAGTATAATCACCCTCGTTGACAATCACATATGCACGCCGAAGTGGTCTACCGTGCAAGCATGTCTCCTAAAAGAAATAAATGGGCAAAAAATATTAAATCAGGCTTTTTCTTTTTGCTTTTTGCTTTTTTCTTTGACTTTTTGTAGCACAAAACTCCGATTAAACAGCAAAAAATATATATCGCAAATGAAGCGTTACTCTGAATAATCTGAAGGTGAGTCAATGAACTGCCCGGTCCCGATATGCGTTAGGCCAGGGTAGGGTGCCTACATGTTCCCGCCGCTCCGGAGCGGAAACATGTAGGCACCCTAGGCTCAGGGCGGAGGGTTATCGGAGAAAGCCTCGTGGTAGTCGCTAGCCCACATGAGTAAAAGAGTGTCGCTGGGGCGGATGTCGTCTATGTTGTGATACAGGTCGTTTGTTGGAGTTGCAGAGCCTACTGCACTTGAATGGAACACCATTTAGCCAGATTTTTATAATATTAGCCTATTGACATCCGCGGCCCACCCGAGAAAATTGAAGCGGGTGAAACCACACTTCCGAGAAGAGCATCGAATAACGCGCACGCTGCTGTGTTGCTCGGTTACACTCGTTTATTCCACTCGTGGCATATATTAGAACAGTTGGTTTAGTTATCTCAGTTGTCCTGCCCACGAGAAGTTTGCGTATCGTAACTAGAAGAGGCATAGGCGGAAAGTTTTCAATTTCCCAGGGAAGGGCCCCCTCCCCTGGGAAACGTTTGGGAGGTCTCCTGAAAGAGACGTCCCAAACGCGTGCAATCCCTGGATAGCGTAGGATAAGCATGGTGACGGCATGATACCTAAACAAATCTCTTCTTTTGTGACCCTATAATTTAGCTGTCATTGCAGTTGTGATCAGTGAATTTCGTGGTTCAAGCGCACTGACCGTAATGTACTGTTCCAGCGTTGTTGGGAAAACGAAATGGGGCTTACAAAACGTATTATGTCGTCTACGTCCGTGGGCTGCAGGTCCGCTAGAGCTGTCACTGTCGTCATTCGCAGCTACTTCCAATGGCTTTCGAAGGAATTTCCAGCACTAGCCTTTATCGTATTTGCTAATACTACGTATGGGTCTTCGAACAGGACTGCGCGAATAGGTGGAAAAATTTATCCACTCACCATCTCTGGTCACTAAGTGATCAGAGCTAGTGAGATAAAGTTTTATTTACCCACTGGGCGCCAGCCATCGACACGCGGACACCAGGGCGCACAGGTGAGATTAATGAGGTGCACCCAGAGGTTCCGGAGGTGATGATACTTGCTTTTCTTGAAAGCTCGGGAGAGAGGGGAAGGGAGAGGGGGGGGCGGGGGGGGGGCGTAGTCGGCGCTTATGAGAAGAGGCACTCTGTCCTCGTTGCAACGTATAATTGTTCAGACTCCGAAAAGCTTACCCCCAGCATGGCACAGTAAAGGCCGGTTCACACATACAGCGGAACGCTAAGTTAGCGCTACGTGAGCGCTCGAAGGAGCGCTCATGTGGCGCTTCCTAGCCCGTGACGTAGCGCTTGGTTAGCGCTCCAGCAGCACTCTGTTAGCGCTTCAGAAGCGCTTTGTTAGCGCTTCAGAAGCACTCTGCTAGCGCTCTCACGCTCCTTGTGCCGTGCTTGCTGCTGCGGAACAGCGCGTGCACGGCGATACCGTTGTTGGTTTTTCTTTGGTGGTGAAAGAAGAGGAAGTAAAAGAACCGCTCTCCAAGCAAAGGGTCGGGCAGATGATCCAGAGTCATGGACTTTGAGCGACTTATTGATTGGGTACGACCTCATCGATTTCTATTCGACATGCGTGACTCTGGTTTCAAAGACACGCAGTTAAAGAAACAACCACCTTTGAAAGAACTCTCGTCCCTCAGGATGGGAACAAGGTTCGCTAGGTACCCATAGGTATCTCGGTGGTGAAGATTTCGAGCACCCAGAAGGCTCTTCTGCGTGTTAAGCAGTCTCCACACATATGCACTAATTGTGTATGTAACAGCATTTGTTGCGTTTCTATTTCAGCATACGACATGTCCGCCATATGCTGCTACTGCACCCAACCACAGGAACCGGAACCGCTGTCCACGCGCTAATCCGCAGCAGTAACCAACGTTACTGGCAGTAACCGTAGTACAAGAAGCGCTAACAAGGCGCTACTGGAGCGCTAACAAAGCGCTACTGAAGCGCTAACAAAGCGCTACGAAAGCGCTAATCGCGCTATATTGGAACTAAGTCCCGCCCCAGGAAGCGCCACATAGAGCGCTCCTTGGAGCGCTCACGTAGCGCTAACTTAGCGCTCCGCTGTATGTGTGAACAGGCCTTAAAGGGAAACATTAGGGAGTTTTCGTAGACCGCGTTCTCCCCTCCGCTAAGCTCCGCTAAGCCCTCCGCAACGAAGAAGCCGCTACCGCGCCTGCGCGCCAATGGCCTTGGCTGTAGAAACCCGGATCTCGCAGCGGGTTGCGGAGAGCGTTGCGGGACAGCGGAAACGATCTACGAAATCTCCCTATTGGCTGCAGCGGAACTTTCTTACTCATAGAAGCTATCACTAGCACGGTAATTTTCAATACAGCAGTAACTTCTCTAAATGCAAAATATTTATGTATTACTGCAAAAGAAAAAAAATGGCAGTTACGCAAAAAAAAGAGCATACAATTTGCAATTTTGCAGCCCACGTACCAGTATTATGTAAATATCCGGGTTGGAATTCCTTGTTTTGTTAAATTTCCACGCTGGTGAACCGATACATCTATTTTAAAAGAAACAAGTATTTGACATAAATAGTGCAGTTCACCCGGGAACAGGTATTCATCGTGGTGATCCATGCTTCTCGACGTCTGCTTAGAGCAGACGACGCATCCACTCACGCGAATATTTAAATTTAGGCTGTATACGCTGGCAACACGATTCCATCTTCCCTGAAGCACCGAACAGTATTGCGCCATTTTCCGCTAAGATTGTTTTCCCACCGACAATACATGCCTTGCACCTACGTCATTAAAATTGCATGCTGGGAGGGCCGTCGCCATTACGCCGTACCAAATCGTCATCGCTGCATAGGAAGTTCCCTGGAGTTGCCGTCAGTTTGCCTCGCTGAGCGAAGGTTTCGCTACGTAGAATGGTTGCATGTGCGGTTATTAATTGTGCAAACAGGACTAAGAGCAACAAGCGTCGTGATCGTAACACCGTCAGTGATGCGAGATTTTTCAAACTACCGACGGTGATCTCCGCTCAGTGTCGGCGGACACACGAACTGTCAAAGAAGCGAAGGAGCATGTGGCGCGAAGATTAACAGGGCCGACCTGGTCGCGAACGTGAACAAACAGGTGTGCAGCGAGCACTTTATTACAGGTAAGAAATGCTTCTTGTCGTTCTCCGTTTTCGGGACGCGTTCACCCGGTTGCTGTCGCAAAATTGAATGTAAAACTCGGCGCAGCATTGTCTGCTGCGCCGAGTTTCGCGAACGTGAGCGCGTCAGCGAATGGCGTTTTTTCTTTGTTTTACAGGAGCTCCTTCTAAGTTGTTCGATGACACGAACCCTGACTGGGCGCCGAGTTTGAAGCTCGGTTACACGGACGAAGGAGATCGCTCAGCCTCGTCGTCGCATGTCGTGTCCACGCCGACGCGAAGTTTGTAGGGATCCTCGCCGTCGCAAAGTTCCACCTTCTTCGCGTATCTCGCTCTCGTAGGCCCAACGAGGCGGCGTCGAATGTCGTGTCCACGCCGACGCGAAGTTTGTAGGGATCCTCGCCGTCGCAAAGTTCCACCTTCTTCGCGTATCTCGCTCTCGTAGGCCCAACGAGGTGGCGTCGAATGTCGTGTCCACGCCGACGCGAAGTTTGTAGGGATCCTCGCCGTCGCAAAGTTCCACCTTCTTCGCGTATCTCGCTCTCGTAGGCCCAACGAGGTGGCGTCGAATGTCGTGTCCACGCCGACGCGAAGTTTGTAGGGATCCTCGCCGTCGCAAAGTTCCACCTTCTTCGCGTATCTCGCTCTCGTAGGCCCAACGAGGTGGCGTCGAATGTCGTGTCCACGCCGACGCGAAGTTTGTAGGGATCCTCGCCGTCGCAAAGTTCCACCTTCTTCGCGTATCTCGCTCTCGTAGGCCCAACGAGGCGGCGTCGAATGTCGTGTCCACGCCGACGCGAAGTTTGTAGGGATCCTCGCCGTCGCAAAGTTCCACCTTCTTCGCGTATCTCGCTCTCGTAGGCCCAACGAGGTGGCGTCGAATGTCGTGTCCACGCCGACGCGAAGTTTGTAGGGATCCTCGCCGTCGCAAAGTTCCACCTTCTTCGCGTATCTCGCTCTCGTAGGCCCAACGAGGTGGCGTCGAATGTCGTGTCCACGCCGACGCGAAGTTTGTAGGGATCCTCGCCGTCGCAAAGTTCCACCTTCTTCGCGTATCTCGCTCTCGTAGGCCCAACGAGGTGGCGTCGAATGTCGTGTCCACGCCGACGCGAAGTTTGTAGGGATCCTCGCCGTCGCAAAGTTCCACCTTCTTCGCGTATCTCGCTCTCGTAGGCCCAACGAGGTGGCGTCGAATGTCGTGTCCACGCCGACGCGAAGTTTGTAGGGATCCTCGCCGTCGCAAAGTTCCACCTTCTTCGCGTATCTCGCTCTCGTAGGCCCAACGAGGTGGCGTCGAATGTCGTGTCCACGCCGACGCGAAGTTTGTAGGGATCCTCGCCGTCGCAAAGTTCCACCTTCTTCGCGTATCTCGCTCTCGTAGGCCCAACGAGGTGGCGTCGAATGTCGTGTCCACGCCGACGCGAAGTTTGTAGGGATCCTCGCCGTCGCAAAGTTCCACCTTCTTCGCGTATCTCGCTCTCGTAGGCCCAACGAGGTGGCGTCGAATGTCGTGTCCACGCCGACGCGAAGTTTGTAGGGATCCTCGCCGTCGCAAAGTTCCACCTTCTTCGCGTATCTCGCTCTCGTAGGCCCAACGAGGTGGCGTCGAATGTCGTGTCCACGCCGACGCGAAGTTTGTAGGGATCCTCGCCGTCGCAAAGTTCCACCTTCTTCGCGTATCTCGCTCTCGTAGGCCCAACGAGGTGGCGTCGAATGTCGTGTCCACGCCGACGCGAAGTTTGTAGGGATCCTCGCCGTCGCAAAGTTCCACCTTCTTCGCGTATCTCGCTCTCGTAGGCCCAACGAGGTGGCGTCGAATGTCGTGTCCACGCCGACGCGAAGTTTGTAGGGATCCTCGCCGTCGCAAAGTTCCACCTTCTTCGCGTATCTCGCTCTCGTAGGCCCAACGAGGTGGCGTCGAATGTCGTGTCCACGCCGACGCGAAGTTTGTAGGGATCCTCGCCGTCGCAAAGTTCCACCTTCTTCGCGTATCTCGCTCTCGTAGGCCCAACGAGGTGGCGTCGAATGTCGTGTCCACGCCGACGCGAAGTTTGTAGGGATCCTCGCCGTCGCAAAGTTCCACCTTCTTCGCGTATCTCGCTCTCGTAGGCCCAACGAGGTGGCGTCGAATGTCGTGTCCACGCCGACGCGAAGTTTGTAGGGATCCTCGCCGTCGCAAAGTTCCACCTTCTTCGCGTATCTCGCTCTCGTAGGCCCAACGAGGTGGCGTCGAATGTCGTGTCCACGCCGACGCGAAGTTTGTAGGGATCCTCGCCGTCGCAAAGTTCCACCTTCTTCGCGTATCTCGCTCTCGTAGGCCCAACGAGGTGGCGTCGAATGTCGTGTCCACGCCGACGCGAAGTTTGTAGGGATCCTCGCCGTCGCAAAGTTCCACCTTCTTCGCGTATCTCGCTCTCGTAGGCCCAACGAGGTGGCGTCGAATGTCGTGTCCACGCCGACGCGAAGTTTGTAGGGATCCTCGCCGTCGCAAAGTTCCACCTTCTTCGCGTATCTCGCTCTCGTAGGCCCAACGAGGTGGCGTCGAATGTCGTGTCCACGCCGACGCGAAGTTTGTAGGGATCCTCGCCGTCGCAAAGTTCCACCTTCTTCGCGTATCTCGCTCTCGTAGGCCCAACGAGGCGGCGTCGAATGTCGTGTCCACGCCGACGCGAAGTTTGTAGGGATCCTCGCCGTCGCAAAGTTCCACCTTCTTCGCGTATCTCGCTCTCGTAGGCCCAACGAGGTGGCGTCGAATGTCGTGTCCACGCCGACGCGAAGTTTGTAGGGATCCTCGCCGTCGCAAAGTTCCACCTTCTTCGCGTATCTCGCTCTCGTAGGCCCAACGAGGTGGCGTCGAATGTCGTGTCCACGCCGACGCGAAGTTTGTAGGGATCCTCGCCGTCGCAAAGTTCCACCTTCTTCGCGTATCTCGCTCTCGTAGGCCCAACGAGGTGGCGTCGAATGTCGTGTCCACGCCGACGCGAAGTTTGTAGGGATCCTCGCCGTCGCAAAGTTCCACCTTCTTCGCGTATCTCGCTCTCGTAGGCCCAACGAGGTGGCGTCGAATGTCGTGTCCACGCCGACGCGAAGTTTGTAGGGATCCTCGCCGTCGCAAAGTTCCACCTTCTTCGCGTATCTCGCTCTCGTAGGCCCAACGAGGTGGCGTCGAATGTCGTGTCCACGCCGACGCGAAGTTTGTAGGGATCCTCGCCGTCGCAAAGTTCCACCTTCTTCGCGTATCTCGCTCTCGTAGGCCCAACGAGGTGGCGTCGAATGTCGTGTCCACGCCGACGCGAAGTTTGTAGGGATCCTCGCCGTCGCAAAGTTCCACCTTCTTCGCGTATCTCGCTCTCGTAGGCCCAACGAGGCGGCGTCGAATGTCGTGTCCACGCCGACGCGAAGTTTGTAGGGATCCTCGCCGTCGCAAAGTTCCACCTTCTTCGCGTATCTCGCTCTCGTAGGCCCAACGAGGTGGCGTCGAATGTCGTGTCCACGCCGACGCGAAGTTTGTAGGGATCCTCGCCGTCGCAAAGTTCCACCTTCTTCGCGTATCTCGCTCTCGTAGGCCCAACGAGGCGGCGTCGAATGTCGTGTCCACGCCGACGCGAAGTTTGTAGGGATCCTCGCCGTCGCAAAGTTCCACCTTCTTCGCGTATCTCGCTCTCGTAGGCCCAACGAGGCGGCGTCGAATGTCGTGTCCACGCCGACGCGAAGTTTGTAGGGATCCTCGCCGTCGCAAAGTTCCACCTTCTTCGCGTATCTCGCTCTCGTAGGCCCAACGAGGTGGCGTCGAATGTCGTGTCCACGCCGACGCGAAGTTTGTAGGGATCCTCGCCGTCGCAAAGTTCCACCTTCTTCGCGTATCTCGCTCTCGTAGGCCCAACGAGGCGGCGTCGAATGTCGTGTCCACGCCGACGCGAAGTTTGTAGGGATCCTCGCCGTCGCAAAGTTCCACCTTCTTCGCGTATCTCGCTCTCGTAGGCCCAACGAGGTGGCGTCGAATGTCGTGTCCACGCCGACGCGAAGTTTGTAGGGATCCTCGCCGTCGCAAAGTTCCACCTTCTTCGCGTATCTCGCTCTCGTAGGCCCAACGAGGTGGCGTCGAATGTCGTGTCCACGCCGACGCGAAGTTTGTAGGGATCCTCGCCGTCGCAAAGTTCCACCTTCTTCGCGTATCTCGCTCTCGTAGGCCCAACGAGGTGGCGTCGAATGTCGTGTCCACGCCGACGCGAAGTTTGTAGGGATCCTCGCCGTCGCAAAGTTCCACCTTCTTCGCGTATCTCGCTCTCGTAGGCCCAACGAGGCGGCGTCGAATGTCGTGTCCACGCCGACGCGAAGTTTGTAGGGATCCTCGCCGTCGCAAAGTTCCACCTTCTTCGCGTATCTCGCTCTCGTAGGCCCAACGAGGCGGCGTCGAATGTCGTGTCCACGCCGACGCGAAGTTTGTAGGGATCCTCGCCGTCGCAAAGTTCCACCTTCTTCGCGTATCTCGCTCTCGTAGGCCCAACGAGGCGGCGTCGAATGTCGTGTCCACGCCGACGCGAAGTTTGTAGGGATCCTCGCCGTCGCAAAGTTCCACCTTCTTCGCGTATCTCGCTCTCGTAGGCCCAACGAGGCGGCGTCGAATGTCGTGTCCACGCCGACGCGAAGTTTGTAGGGATCCTCGCCGTCGCAAAGTTCCACCTTCTTCGCGTATCTCGCTCTCGTAGGCCCAACGAGGCGGCGTCGAATGTCGTGTCCACGCCGACGCGAAGTTTGTAGGGATCCTCGCCGTCGCAAAGTTCCACCTTCTTCGCGTATCTCGCTCTCGTAGGCCCAACGAGGCGGCGTCGAATGTCGTGTCCACGCCGACGCGAAGTTTGTAGGGATCCTCGCCGTCGCAAAGTTCCACCTTCTTCGCGTATCTCGCTCTCGTAGGCCCAACGAGGTGGCGTCGAATGTCGTGTCCACGCCGACGCGAAGTTTGTAGGGATCCTCGCCGTCGCAAAGTTCCACCTTCTTCGCGTATCTCGCTCTCGTAGGCCCAACGAGGCGGCGTCGAATGTCGTGTCCACGCCGACGCGAAGTTTGTAGGGATCCTCGCCGTCGCAAAGTTCCACCTTCTTCGCGTATCTCGCTCTCGTAGGCCCAACGAGGCGGCGTCGAATGTCGTGTCCACGCCGACGCGAAGTTTGTAGGGATCCTCGCCGTCGCAAAGTTCCACCTTCTTCGCGTATCTCGCTCTCGTAGGCCCAACGAGGCGGCGTCGAATGTCGTGTCCACGCCGACGCGAAGTTTGTAGGGATCCTCGCCGTCGCAAAGTTCCACCTTCTTCGCGTATCTCGCTCTCGTAGGCCCAACGAGCTCGTCGAAGTAATCTCCGCAGAGCGGCAACGTCCGCTCCTCCGGCGACGGCATATTTAGCCCGTAGGCGCTGGTAAAAATAGATTTAAACGATTTGTTTACAAATTGTGCGAAGAACAACAAACACACACAAAAAAAACGCTACGCTCTCAAACTGCGTAAACACGTCACGGTCGGACGAAACACGCCGTTGACTACGCTTTGTAGGTTCTCCGGTCCTCCGGTGGTACGGAGCAATGGCGATCGGGGGCGGGGCATCGCGGCGTGACGTCAGGCGCAAGGCATGTATATAATAATAAAAAAAATAAACACGCAAGAATTTACACCGTTTCGCATGCCAACGTGTGCTTGACAAGTTTACAATATTGCTGCCAATTTTATTTTGTTGAGAGGATGTTTTTCGACCGGCGAAAGAGGCGGGAGGCTATATGCATAGCATGCTGTTTTGATCGCCAGCACCCTGCGTTTATGGTGTTGTCGTAATACCCTTAGGATTGTAGCCTTGGGACAAGCTAACTTACACCCTTAAGAGTGTAACGTTTTTAGTGTGATTATGAATATTGGTGGCAGATAATCGGCGCAAGATAACTATTGTCCGATTGTGTTGATTGCGATTTAAGAAAATAATGCTCGTACGCTGCTTGTGTTGTTGTTGTTTTTTTTTTGTGCTATTGCATGGATAGAAATAATAATGCTCACTGAGAAGGTTATGAATTTTAAAGATTCGTTCTCGTATAGTATTTAGCGTAAGAAGGAACTTTGTTTTATGCCACTTTAACGCCTTCTTCATTTAAATTGATTATTAATCAAGCTATTGACATGATTAAAGCGTTTTAGTATTCTTTTTTTTCACATTTGTCATATGTTGGTTCATTCTTTAATCTACAACATTTCCCAATAGGCTGATCATACTAAGCGTTCGACGCATACGTAACGCCGCCATAACTTTAGTTCACAGAAGGTGCAGGCAGCAGCGCACGAGAACGACTCGTGCCGTCTTGTGCTCTGCACGCGACGGCACGAGCCCCAGCGATGCTGTCCCACGTGCAGAAAGACTAAAGTGCACTGTAACTATACATAGGTTGCACTGACGTAATTTGGTCCTCCTTTCTTGTGGCCGAACTTCCTCGAGCGTAGACTTTACTGTGCATATTTTACGAGCAGTACACGAGCGTCGCGAGCGAGCGGAAACGAGTGGGTACAGCTTCATTATACTTCGTTTCACTTTATCTGCGAGCAAAGCCAAAGCTAGAAGCGCGAGACCAGCGCTTTTGCGTTTCTGCCAAGCTCGCGCGCTCGAGCAAAGCCTGAAGGCACGGAGCTTTCGTGCTCGCGCTTCCAGCTTTGTCTTCGCTCGCACATAAGGTGAAACGAAGTATAACAGCAGGTTTTGGCCACCAGAAAGGAGGAAGGATATGACGCCACGTGCAACCCATGTATATAAAGTAACCTCGATGCATAGCGGCAGCGGTGGCGTAGTCAAACTGGCTGGTGAGATTGGCCTTTTTAGTTCTATGGGCCTGAGGCGATATTCTCCACGGATAATTATGCCACTATTTGCACACCGCATATGTTGGCCCGTGGTCGTCTTTTGAAATTTGTAAAAACTATATATACAGGTGGGTCCGGCACCGATCCCTGCCATGCTCCCGAAGTGACAGGATGGACCGTGAGCGACTCACAAAAAATATTTGGACACGTTGGGTCTGATCGGACAAACACGTAGCAGCCCAGTTGATTAGCGGTTTTCAAACTATAGAATACAGATTAGCACTTTTCAAACTAGAATAAAGATTAGTGCTTTTCAAACTATAATACAGGTTAGCGCTTTTCAAACCAGAATACAGATTAGCGCTTTTCAAACTAGAGCACAGATTTAATGAACGCTTGTGGTGAGAAATGAAATCAAACATGGCGTGGAAGTGTGTTGCATCTGGTACTTTCCAATCATCGCATTAGGATAATTGTTATTCTTACTTGTTCTTGCCGAGGAAAACAGATTTGATGGTGCGAAACGTCTGCCACAGAAGGTACACGCTCAGCGGCAAGGCCCACCATGACGGCTGGTGTGACATCAATGCAAACTATGTACAGCTTGCTATGGGGGGGGGGGGGGGGTATCCACTGGACGCATATTTGAGGGCGGTGTTTAAAGCGCATGCTCAGAACGGGCTCTCATAAATTGCCTGCTAAGACCGGCAATCTTGATGGTGCAGAATGCACGTTGCAAAAGAAATGTGGAAGCTCGCCATCAGCACGCGCTCAGCAGCCGCGCACGCAGCCATGGCCGCCAGTGAATTAGCGGCGAGATGTTTTGGTGGCGCCCTCCTATGGTTCCTTCTCGTGACGTCATTATCTTGCGAACAACAAGTTCGATGGTGATTGTAATTGCATACTGGAAGCCTGAAATCATTGTGTTCTGAAACCAACACTCCCCACACCGCCAAAATTGAAGTTCTTCCTTTACTCTTAATTCCGTCGATGAGAAATCCTTTGCGGACGTCAAAGCTAGCATTCAGTCAACCGTGCGAGGACGACCACAGCGACGCTTTCGATCGCGCACGTCACCAATAGCGAGTTGCACGAAGACGAGCACTTTGGACACGCTCTCGCACGTGCCTCCCACAAAGCCGCACGGAAGTCTTGTATCTTGCTTCGAGGGGATGCTGCAGAGGCGAACGTTCCTGCGCGCAGGACGCCGTCACGCCAATCAAGGCCAGCAACCCCCGCTGCTTCCTGGACGTCGACGTCAGCGGCGAACCGATAGGCCGCCTAGTCGTCGAACTCCGGGCGGACGTGGTGCCCAAGACGGCCGAGAACTTCCGGACCCTCTGCGCGGGCACGCTGGGCTACGGCTACCAGGGCTGCCCCTTTCACCGCATCGTGCCCAACTTCATCTGCCAGAGCGGATGCTTCGAGACTCCGACGGGCAAGACAGGGGGCTGTTCCATCTACGAGGGACGCCCCTTCGAGGACGAGAACTTCGCTCTGCTTCACCTGGAACCCGGCCTACTCTCCATGGCCAACGCCGGCCCCAACAAGAACGGCTCGCAGTTCTTCATCACCATGGTTAAGGCGCCCTACCTGGACAAGAGGCACGTGGTGTTCGGGCGGGTCCTGACGGGCATGCAAGTGCTCAAGACGCTCTCCGATCTGGGCACGGTCAGCGGGACTCCACTGCGCCCGGTGTCCATCCGGGCCTGCGGTGTGCTGTGAACCCTTCATGAATGATGAGCGTAGTTCCGGCCCTTCGGACGACAAGGCCGTAGCACTGGGTTTTCTACGTCACCTTCCGAAGGCCTGGGCTGGGCAGTCCTGGGCAGGGGTTTCTATATTTCTCAATCTGGGGGTGTCTTTAAAAAAAAAATAAAGTCACTGGTGAAGAGCACGGAGTAACTGTGACGGCGTTTGGTTGGGTGCCCTCGGCGTTCTAACACGAGTCCCAGTCGAACGATGACTCCGCACTCGTGTCTAATGTGCGCCTCGCGCTGGCCTTCGGTAGGTGACGTCATAAATCCAGCGCTACGGCCTTGTTGTCTAGTTAGGTGTTGAAATTTTTCCGTGTCACAGACAACGAGGCAGAAAAAAAATTGTTTTCCGTATTAAACCTATTAACCTGATTTCTAGTCTAAGATGAATCGCTTTCATAAGGTTCACGATCGTCATTTGTCCACAACGAAAGGAAAAACCGGTTAAAGTACAGGCGAGCTGGTGGATATTTACCATGTTGGAACTTAAGGAAACGAAAGGTACACAGCGGTGGCTGGTTATTAGAAGTGTGCCAACACTCGAAACTTAGAATAATTGACGAATAGTGTTTTCAGTTCTATTAGTGATCGAAGTTTTTGAGTTTTTCAGCTATGTGAAAAATGACGACTTAGTGTCTTCAGGATTCCCCGATTTTTCGCGTCAAGCTTCGCACGCTACGCGCCGGCGCGCTCGCCCGCGTCGAGCTTCACTGCTTTGCACCGGTGTGCTCGGAGAAACGGCCGACCTGGCGGTGCATCTCGGTTGGTTCTCGTCTTATTAGGAACTACATTGTAATCAACGACAAGTATCGAAATATTTTTCATGCATTAAAACGGTTGCTTTTCATGCTGAAAATTAATTCACACTGGGGCGCACTAAAGCGCATGTGCTCAATTCGTAGTGAATATAAAATTCTCGTACTTGATAATACTCGATTCGACTCGCAGTCAAAACATTTATATTTGCACACTTCTGTTCGTTGCTGCTCGGTTTGCTTGGCATCCGTGCCAAAAAACGCGAGGCTAGAATCTGGCAATGTTGAATGAGGCGATTTTGTCTGATGAATTGGGATGGACAGGTTCAAAAATGTTAAGCTCCATCGTTGAACATACGGTTTGAATTCGGAGACACAAATTATATTCCATTTTTAGAACGTCGTTCGGCGGGACTTCTTTTGTTGGGACGTCTCCTTCCATTTCTCGTCCCAAGTAGCAAGCACCTAGTACGCTGGTTTATTTTCATCTCACGCGCTGAGCTCATACAGGTCGTAAGCAGCTTCTCAGAAAGAACGTCTCCTTTCACCGCAGTGCATGCGATCGGTGTCTTATGTGTAAGTTCAGTTGTGATAGTCACGAACACACACATTATGACAATGTATATTCATGTCGGTTCGGGGTGTGCATGCATGCACTGAAATCTGTTTGCATCGCTAAGGGTTCAGAGAGCTCAAAGGTTCAGCGCACATAACGGAGTGTGATACATAGCCTATCTATCGTTGTCAGCATTATTATTTTTTATCAATTATTTTTTCAGTAAAACAAGCAGAGACAAACAGCATCGAGCGCACGAAGCCGCCGAAACCAAACCACCGTGGCTCTAGCGCCGCCGCCGCCTCAGCCACGCTGCCGAACCTCGACAGCGAACCGCGAAATCCCCTAGTTCGTCTACCCGCCGCGTCCACAAGCCATATAACCAGCGGCGCCACCCAACGCCTTCTCGCCACCGCGGCGGCTCTCTTCCTCCACTACCTCCTCTCCGCTCTTTTCCTCTCTGTCCTCCTCCGGAGCTTGTCGGCATGGCAACTCGAGCAATGGCAGCTCCTTGACGAGAACGCGTCTTCGCGATATCCCCACGCAAACGGTCTTGGCCACCCTCTAGCCTAGCCACGGATACTGGCCGAGTCCGTCGCCGCCCCGAAGGGAGCCGCAGCCATGCGCGACAAACAGGGTGAGTGAGTACACGTCTTTCGTCTCAGAACGCGGCCTCGCAAACGCATCACTCCGTTCGACCGAGGAGGAGATGCGACATTCCGTTGCGTCTTCGCCTTTGGGACGCGTCGTCGCGTTGTCGTAACCGGCGTGAGTGTACCCTAAAGTCGTCTGCAGTGCCCCCGTTCCGAGGCAACACTCGCCCGCGCGACAGCGCCGGGTCCGTGGGTCCCGTTTCTAATTGGGAACTTCCCTTGTTGCGCGGTGCAACGTGCCGTTATAATCCTTTTAGAACTTAAATCAACTCCTAATCTCTTAAGCCGCGAACGAGGGACGTCGGGTTGGTAATCTGCAGCAGTGCGGTTCCGTGGTGATGTTTCCGTGAGGAAGATCGATTATTATGTTTTCTTCTTTCTTCTCTTGCCCCACGGCTCAGGCATTATAATTCGCGCGGCAGGCACGTAGACCCGCTGTGGCCGATTCCATGTCGCGTTTGTCGGAGATCGATATTTAAACTCTCGCTGTACTCTGCATTTGGAGTAGCGTGTTGCACTGCTGCCTGCCGCGCTTTGTTGGCTTCGATACAATGCATGCACGATCACACGCCTCGTTGACTTCTATGAATTATATGTTAGCTTTTGCCCGTATCGAGAGCGTGCGTTCGTCTGCTCTCGTAGACTGTCATTGACAACCTTAAAAACGCGGGCCGTTGACTTGTTATGTTCACGAATGACAAGGTCGAATGACCTGAAGGGGAGGGGGGAGGGGCCTTTATATACAATTATCTACAAAGAACTGTCCTGTCCGTCTGCTGCCTCTTGTTTGTGAAATTTGTTTGTGCTCGAAAGCAGACTTAATTGGATGTCTGCCTGGGAATTCGAGTTCTGCGATTGCGGCTTTCCGGCAAATTGACCGGTCTCAGCCCTAATTATTGTCCGACCGTCTGCGCTTGCGCGCAGGCGCACATGTTGTTGCGCTAACAAGCCCACTTCGAAAGTTTGCAACGAGAAAGAAAAAGGTTAAAAAACAAAAGGCGAAAGAAAGGAAAACGATCTGTGTTTGCGACGTATTTGTTGTGTGCCAGAAACGCGGGGTCGTTAGTTGCGAACGCTAATTGGCGAACGGAAGCAAGTGTCACAACAAGTGCCGTTCTAGCCGCGTATTACGACACCCGCTTAGTAGAACAGCCGCTTATTGTGGCAGCCACCTCTAAGGCAACACGCACCGTAAACAAACCTTGTTCTTTTGAAGCGAATGAATCCAGCGAAATCAGCCGCTTATTGCGACAACGGCTTATTGTGACAGCCATTTCTGGGCAACACCAGTTGCAAACCGTCTTCGAAGCTAATGAATACGGCAGGGTCAGTCGCTGTACGTGAGGTATACTACTGTAGCGATAGAACAGACTTTTCGGTTGTTGAAACTCGCACGCCTGTAAGTACACTTTCGAATTCGTTTACGACGCCAACAATCGCAGGGTCCGCTGTCGTCAGTGCGCCGCTTTATGTCGTATGTGGGCGGACCGCTTGATTAGCACCAGCCGCCATTTTTGTTTGTGTTCGTATACGTAACGCAGTTTGGAGATCCGGGTCGCGTAAAAGTGTTTAGATGGCAGCAAATGGGTGGGCGGAGCGAGGCGATCGACCGCTTGTCCTTCTAACTTTGTGCGCACCTTAAAGCCGGGGTCACGTACTGCTCATACAACGTACAAGAAACAAAGTCTACAAACACGGGTAACCGCAACATCCGTGGTTCAAATGCCGCGTGCCACGTTTTCTGCTCGAAGTCATTGCCATGCGGCACTCGAAGACCCTGGCTTAACAGAAAACAAAACGAACAAAAATGCTTAGAGTGCAGGCTGGCTGGTGTATATCGAACATAATGGTAGACGAAGGACAAAAGAAGGGACAGACAGCGTCGCAACACTGCCTATCTGCTTTTCACTTTTCTGTCCTCTTGCTGTTTTAACACTGTTGTTCCCGAGTCTCATGGTTACCATCATGGTGACCTTAAGCCAGGCAGCCACAGAGGCCCCATGGACGTCCGCTGGATGATCCTGGTCAGGGCATTCCGATGACGTCTTCAGAAACACGGTGTGGGCTACTGCATGGTCCTGTCTGGGCGTTCGTACAGACGTCGGCTAAAGGCCCGTCCAAACAGGCTACTACAAACCACACGACTCCTGCAAAAGTCGTCAAAATTGACATCGTCCGGCAGTCGTCGGTCGAATGTCTGTTTGGACACCGACCAAGCGAAATTCACGACTTGCCTCCTCCACTTGTCGTTGACGTCGGTGCTCGTCAGACCTGACGTCACACGCCACCGGCCAATGGTATGCCTGATGCCTGTCTATCTCCCGCGGCTCACGAAGTCGCCGACCTTGCTACCTCCGTCACCTCGGCAGGAAGGCCAAAGAGGTCCGGCTTCGGGATGATTTGAGAGATTCCTTCGTCGAAGCGCGCGTTTCGGCCGCCTCGGCTCAGTCTTTTTTTTTCGTCAAAACCCACGCTCGTAGCTCGAAAAAAATTAATAAAGTGCAGTGCGCAAAGGGAGACTTTAGTTGTATGTAGAAACACTGAGAACTTAAGAATATAGCATTTATTTTATTAAATTTCAAACCAACCAGGTTTGTTTGTTTATACGAGGTACGTTAGGAACAAGAGCCGTGGGAATCCGATCCAATCCACAGAACTGCTGGACGATGACACGACCTTGGACACGACGCGGGCCCGCTTGGCTTTCCCCTCACACTCGAGTCTTCCCTTTCCTGTTTTCGGGACTTCCAAAGCGGCGGAGGCCTTGAGCGATTGACCGACAGCCAAGAGAGCGTGTGAGTGGCTCTCCGGACCCACGTGATGAGCAGAGCAAGGCCGCCGTGGAGGAAGCGAGGGGGAGATTTGACGGGGGAAGCTCCCCCGGCAGATTTGACAGAGGGAAGTTTCCCCCGACGGCCGGAAGCGCAGCGCCGCACGATTTGCAGGAGTCGTGAGTGTTGTAGTATCCTGTTTGGACACCCCTAATGCGAACCGCGGCATGTTCGAGCCTGATGGTGTGTCCGGTCGTTTTATCACTTGTTGCGCCTGCTGGTGTCTTTGCGCTCCCGCGCGCTTTGAGAGAGGGAATAGATTTCAGACACGCGTTCTGAACATCGAAACGTATTCCGGCTTGAAAGGGTGTTGTGGCCGAGTGCTAGGTAGTTCTGGTTTTACTGAAACTATAAGTGGGGGCAGCGTATGCATTTTTTTTAATTGTCAATCTTTATCTTTGGCAGTACACCCAAAACTTGAAACCACACGGTGCTCGTAATGAAAGACTGATGTAAGAGTGCGCTTATCGCCGAACCTGGAATCTGTGCATCCTTGCAAAGAGTTAATAGCTCTACCTCGAAAGCAACCTCCTCTGGCTTCGGGCGCCATATCTTTCAGGAACGTTACTGCACCCGGACTATACGAAAGGCCAGTGACGTAAAAATGTTCAAAATATATACATATATATTTTTTTTTTTTTGGGGGGGGGGGGGGGGTTCGGGGTTGTTTGCTACTAGAATAACTATCTGACATGACGTGGAAAGGGGCGAGGGGGAATTTTCTGCGCCGCATGTGAATGGCACATGAGCGTGTCATGTATTCGATAGTCCTAGTGACTTATCGACAGAGCTTAGAAAATGGGTCTAGATGGGACTTGGGGCGCGTGTTGCATATACCTCTGCATGATAGAGAAACCTTATTTGCCATTTTTTGTTCTTCCAGCACGTGTTTCAACTAACCTGCTCGGAGCAGTCATTAGAGTTGTTAGTATGTCCGACCGAAGGGCAGTATGAGCACCGGACTGTGTCACATGAAACAAACGACACAGCCCGGTGCTAGACATTGTTCCTGGTCGAGCATACCGCAGGAGTGGCTCTGAAGTTTAGATGCTCACAGCAGGCTCGTCGAAAGAAAAAACAAAAACATCAAGTAAAGTTCTTAACCTCTTGAACCCTTATTCAACTCGGTGGAAGCTGGCGCGTCATAATATTAATAATAATATTTTATTTCTCTATGAAGTACAGGTACAAGATGAAAGGGGACTGAGGAAACAATGCTGCATGTGTGCAGCTTGACGAGTCCTGAGCCCCTCCCCAATGGGCAACAGCGGCAGGTCACAAAAGAAGTGTATCACTTTATAAACTAACAAACGAAATATAAAAAAATAGAGGTCAGTAATTCAATGTAGAACATTCCAATGTGGCAGATAAATTAGCTCTGCTGAACAGACGGGCACACTACAAAAACAACAAGTGCACTTTCAAGGGCTTAGATATATAGCACGACTATGTAATAATATCAGAGTGTCGAACCGGAACCGAACCGAACCGAAAACCGGAACAGAACCGTTATTTTTAGCCGAACCGGAACTGAACCGAACCGAAATCCTCGCCGCCATCTTGGAACTGAACCGGAACTGAACCGGAAAAAAACATAACGGTAACCGGTTCAAGACGGTTCACGGTAATTTTTTTATTACAAAATGAGTGTTTAAGAAGTAAAAATTGGCAACTGGCATTTCTATGTAGTGATCAAATTGTCATCAATCGAATTGCAATGTATAAGAAATTGTGGGTTTTCGTGGCGCTTTTGTATTGGCACAACGATTAATCTTGTGTAACGTGGTCACGTGACGCCATGGTTTCAAGACATGGTGTCAAATAATGTCACGTCACGTGGCCCCGTGGCGTAGTCGCATTACTCACCGCGTTAAGTCGACTTAAATTCAGAACGTCAATTTCCCCCTCTCTTCTCCAACGTTTCGTCTGCTTCTTCCTCCCCGGCCTTCTTTTCCCTCGCCCTACCTTCTTGAGTTGCAACGGAATATAGATGTATTCGCGTTGTTGACACCGTGACGTCACATACGCCATAACTGAAGCCCATTTATACAGAAAAGTAGCTACATCCTTTGAAGGATGCCGCCTGCTATCTTGGGCCAAACCAGGCGGCGCTACTGTCGACGCAAAGGTGTAAAAAAGCAAAACATAAAGATAAAAGGTTTGAGCGTCAGAGGAGGAGGGAGAAGGAATGCCTATGCTGTCGGAGTGCAGTGCATACTATGAGCTTATGTCGCCAATCAAATAACACCAACTGTGCAACGTCATGGCTTTCATCGTCTTTCCTTGAGCACATCCTTCGAGGCTTGTAGACAGTAACAGTGCGCTCTTAGCCTGTGTGTATGTATTTGCGTGTCTTTCAGCCTTTGACTGCGCTCTGACCCAAGTAAAGGAAGGCCGTATGCTATCTTGGTCCGAACCAGGCGGCGCTACAGTCGACGCACGGGTGTAAAAAAGCAAAACATAAAGATAAAAGATGTGCGCGTCAAAGGAGGAGGGAGAAGATGTCGCTACCTTTTTTATTCAGGGGCATTAGCCATCACGACTTTTCACCGCGAGTCGTACGACACCGTGACGTACTCGGCTGTCATGAGCCTGAGCCGAGTGCTCGGGTTCCTGACAATCAGCATCGCCAAACATTCGTGTTGGCTCGTGTTCAATCACAAATGAGAATAGCCGAACTCTAATAAAGCCTAAATCTCAACCCATGCTTTATTCTTTGCCAACCCCAGCGCATGACTATGATGAACACTAGCGGCATACAATTAGCGTCAGATCACATTGCCGCCTGTTCTAATAGCGAGTTGAGGAGGGGAAAGCTGTTTCTTTCATTTATTTTTTCTGCGTCTGCCATTGAGCAGAGAGGAAAACTAATGGTCGTTTTTGCAAGCTATCAACGTCAGGGATTACCTCTTAGTAGTATTTACTGAAAGTGCAAAAACTGTTGCATGAACTATTTTACATGTACACATCATTGAGGCGCTCAAACATGTTTTCGTTGTTGCTGAACTGCCTGAGAAAGTTGTCCATGAGAATAGAAGCATTGAAAAGACTAAATATGGCGTATTAATCTGACGAGAAATAGAGCTACAAGTGTGTATGGCAGGGATACCTGAAAAGAAAGATTCTAGTGGCCTTTGAGGGACAGCCGAAAGTCGGCAGCCGCTCAAATTCTCGCAGTTTTGTTTAAACTTTACAGTTTTTGGATGTAAAATAAAAGAAATAGAGAATTACTGCTAACAAATGACAGAAATATAATTGTCGAATTGGCACCCCCAAACAAAGAAGGGAGTCCCTCAAAAATAAAAAGTATTCTCTGAAGGAGTTTCGTCAAATGAAAAAAAAAAAGGGGGGGGGGGTTTAAAAACCTACTGTGTTGTAAAGGTTCCTCTGCTCCGCATCTTCGGCACAGAGCAGACAGTGTAATCCTGCAAAACTACTTCGTTTGCGAAATCACTCCTACCAGAAAGCGCGTTTTCTGAGTGTCAGACGCTCGCGCTGTTCCTCACGACGCTGCACCAAGCCAAGAATAATTTTTGTTTCTGAATACATTGGTTGCACTGAGCGCGAACCTTCTGCAGCGTGCATTTGAATTTCTCAGCAATTTGAACTCGGGATCTGAATTCTCAGCAAAAAAATATCTCTGACCACTCGCATATAGTGCGATGATGTCACTTGCAAACCATGTTAAACAGTTCAGTTTTCTGTTCAAATGTGATGTCCTCAACACAATACTTCGTTTCACTTTAAGTGAAAGCGTATCAGAAACTAAAAAAGCGAGCTCCGGGCTTTCAGTGTCCAAGCACGCGCGCTCCTGCAGTGCAAGTGTTTGGGACCAAAGGCTCGTGCTTGTGGCATGATAAAGTGGAGATTTGGGCCAGTTGGTTCATTGCAAACAAAAAGCGCCGAAAAAATACAGGGACACGGACGAAGGGAAACAGGACAAGGCGGACTCTCAACTGCAGTTTATTGAAACTTCACACGTTATTTAGCCACAAAAACCCTGTTTACCCTAGGGTGCCTTCATGGGCATTGAGGCACCCTGGTTTACCCTATCAGCTCAGCCCGCGTTTCAGAATTTGAAACTCATTCGTAGATAAATAGGGGAACGTGTCACTTAAACATTTCTCCCTGGTCGTAATTTCATATGCCTCGTGTAGTTCTCGCGACACTTTATCTTTGTACCTAGCCAAAATCTTAGTGTTTGTTTGTAGCATAGGCTGCATCTGGACTTGAAGGGGCCATGCAAAGCGTTTCTGGCCATTTTTTTTCTTTGCATTGCTTTCGCTCGAGTAAATGGCTGGGACTCTAGCAACACATCAAACATAAAATAAACAAGAAATCTGGTGTATTTTGAACATAATAGCTGAAAGAGGTTCAAAATTTTGAGCGCATTTTCTTCTGTTGATG
Source organism: Ixodes ricinus (assembly GCA_037355805.1). NCBI lineage: Eukaryota > Metazoa > Arthropoda > Arachnida > Ixodida > Ixodidae > Ixodes > Ixodes ricinus. The sequence goes on from JAZHYW010009575.1 coordinate 61,039, forward strand.
ACGTTATTGGTCTGAGCCAACAGAGAACCTGGTTAGAAAATTTTATTTACAACAGTGGTGTCATGACTAGAACAAAACCAAAAACCGAAAACGCGTTATGTACAGTACATACTGCTCTAAACTACAAGAGCGTGAAACAACCATGAGCGATCTTCCTAAGTGTTGGAAATTAACATCCAGTTTAGAAGATGTGAGCGCCCCACCAATTTACGGGTGCTCCAAGCAAATGTATGATTGAGAGTCAAGTGCTTGAAAGGATCATAAGGGGTAACTTGCGCCTATTTAGCCAGTTCTACCTCTAGAATTCTATGTCATGATTATCCGACGTTCTAGACCAATGTCGTCACTGAACCCTCATGTTTGATAATGATAGGCACGCCGTTCGAAGCAGCATTTGGTTTTCTTCGTCCCTTTGCAATGCCCCTTTAAGCTGAAACAAAGTATAGCAAAGGGGACGTCGAAATTGTAAAGTTGTGCACTATATATAGCAGTCTCGCGATGATATGCTGCAGCCTCATAAAATGTTAGAGCGCGCATGACTGATAAAGCACGGAGTTGTAAAATCAGGCCACAAAACAAGTGCCCGTAAAACCAAATATCACTTTAGCCTCCCGAAACAGTATTCTGCGAAGTTTCGAGCACGTGCAGTCCGATGTTCTAATGTGATTTAAATTATAAATATATCGTCTGTTCCTTGCGATATTTATGTGTAATTAGGAACATCATTACACGCATCTCTACTAGAGAAATACGCACCATAACCAACCAAGTCCTGAAGAGTAAGAAGTCAGACGTTTCAAAACCGTTTTTCTTATTAAGGGCGACTATTTGCACGTGGAGAGCAGCAGCTTCTTTTCTATCTACGGTCTGTCGTTTGCTTCACTCAGTTTTTCTTCTTCAAGTTCCCTAGTCCGCTGACACACGCCGACGGTTAAGTGGCTGTCGACCTATTGAGCCCGACATATTGAAACGTCGGGCCACTAAATGTTTAGGACTTGGTTTGTGAAGGTCTGTATTTCTCAACTTTTTCACCCAACCAGACGGAGTTCCGTCAAATCTGTTTACGTTTAAAACATGCATCCCTATATAGTTCTTTTTACAGTAAGGCGTCGTGTATATATGGCATTATTTAGGAGAATATAATTTATGATCTCTCTCTCTCTCTCTCTCTCTCTCTGCACATTTCGTGCATTTGCCTTCAGATCTATAACGTGAGCACACAGTTCTTTTTGGCATACCCCGCGACCTGGTGCTTCACACTGTCAAACAGCGAACAAATAAGCACGTTCCGCAGACTCAACAGATGGCGTATTTTCGAGTATCGTCCTCCGTGTCGGTCTGAAGCGGTTATGTGAACTTCATACATTCAAATTGATTGATGACAATAACAAATATTTTCTTACTACCTGAAGACTTTACAACATAAATAAAGGGCCTATATCACCATAAAGTTCTTTTCCGGCGATTTTCATCCACGAGAGGCACGTGTATAAGTAACTTAAGAAAAACTTATGCACTTTTTTTTTAAGCTGGTTTAAATAATTTGTGTTTTTGACGCGTATTCAACTTCTCAAACATATAGAAGTCTGTTGCTTCTTTTATTTGATGAACAACAATTTTATGTGTCTGTGGGCTGGATGAGAACAAAGTACATACACAGTGGCGCGTGGCAGAACTATGACGATTGCGCACGCAGACCGTCAGAAAGTGACCAATTATGTAGCTGTAATGTCGGGTAGACTATGAAATCCCACTTTGTTGTATTTAACAACAAATCACCAATTAGCAAGGGTGATGCTTATATACAAATTGAATTGACGGGCATCTTGTCAAGAACAAGCATCAAGCGCCAAGCTACGCCGAAAAGGTGCACTTTAATGCACTCTATTTTAGGTCATATCCGAACTGAATACGAAGGTTACTCTTTTCTGCATTATTATTCGCCTGTATCACGGCGCTTAGTGTAAACAATATTGGTCAGGAAAGCAAACGTTGTGCTTGCCGCTCAGAGTTTCTATAAAAGGCAGACTGAAAGGGTTTGTCCTAAAACTTTCCTAACATTTTGAAAATAATATTGCTTTAGGCTCAGTTGCACCGTCATCATATATATTGTGAAAGGTATTTTATAATCTAGATTTCAGAATATATATGGTGAGAGCGTGCCCATTTCATGATTGTATGCACTACTTATTTTCTAGGTACAAGAGCACACTAGACGACCCATCAGACTGATAACCTTTAGATTCAGGTAAAATATGTGCGACCGAGGTAAAAAGAAATAGATGTTGAGTAATATATGTTAATCTAGCTTTTCATTGACTGATTCATCGAAATTAAACACAATTTATTTTTGGTACATGAAAAAAAAAGTGGATTCAACAAATCATAAAAAGATATATAGTTACTCGTTTCACTCTTGAAAAAGTGTCTATTGCCAAAAGAACGCAGAAAATATATTATCAGTTTAGCGGTTCAAACCGGTTCGAACCGGTTCAAACCGGTTCGAACCGTTATTTTTCGCTCCCCGGAACTGAACCGGAGCTGAACCGAAATCCGTGAACCCGAACCGGAACCGAACCGATAAAAATTTCGGTTCGACACTCTGAATAATATACTCATTCACTAAATTCATTCTCAACGGATAAGTGCAACTTATAAATGAGGACATTGAGGGAAATATTTATTTAGTCATTGCTATACAAATTCACTCTACAAGAAAACAAATCTCTGATATATTTTATTGTTGATGTTGAAGGAGGAATATTATGAGTATTAGGGTAATTAATTAGGGTCGGAAGCACGTTGGATAGCATTTGCTCACGATAGGTTGTTCTGCAACTGGGGACTTTCCAGTTGTCTTGGCTACGAGTGGGATATGTTGTCAATTTCATCGATAAGGTCGCTAGTTCACTCAAGATTGACTATATTTTTTTTATGTCAGACGTAACCGATATTTATAGATATTGTGAATGTGCATTAAATTTAAGTTGCTGAATAGCAACTTAAATTTAATGCACTACTAATTTAACTTAAATTTAATGCTACTACTGGGGTAATCATATGGAACATTACATATTATTCGCAGTATATTTTTTTGGCATAAGTATCTTGTTCAAATTTGCCATTGTATTATTTTCCCAGACGAGGTGACAGTAATGTATATGCGAAAGAAGTAACCAGTTGTAGATTAAAAATTTAGCCTTTTTTTTTTGGCAAAAATAGAGCGGTGACGATACATTATGCCAATCACACGTGACAGCTTTATCGAGATATGGTTTAGATGTTCGTCCCAAGTCATTTGTTGCGTGAAAACAACTCCAAGAATCTTAAACTGGTCAAAAGTTAACTTTTTCTCCAATTCATAACGATATATCTCTTGTAATAGCTGCATTTTTATTCTTCGGTTGAAACAAAATAACCTTAGTCTTGCTCACGTTGATTTTAAGGCGTTGGCGTCGCTCCAGCGACACTTCTGCAGTGTTTGATTCTCGCTATGTGCTATAGGTCATCACAGCACACACTTGTGGAAAACAAACTTGTATCGTCATCATAGATGACATATATCGTATCTATTTACGTTCACGATGTCAATAATATATAAGTTGAACAAAAAAGGGCCTAAAATACTGCCTTGTTGAATGCCAGATATGGTAGGTTGGAAATCTGAAGAGTACCCGTTGATATGAACATATTGTTGTTTACGATGAGCAAGATATGATGAAATGATAGCTGACGCTTGTCCGCGAAATCCGTACCTTTCAGCTTTCTTTATCAGCGAGTCATGGTTTAAATAATCAAAGGCTTTCGTAAAATCAACGAAAATACCAAGAGTCGTCGTTTTATCTTCAAAGTAACGCAAAATGTATTCCTTTTGCTCCAGAAGGGCCAGCTCTGAAGACCGGCCTTTACAGAATCCGAATGGCGACGGAGTGATTATATTGCTTTTGTCCACAAACGTTATCATTCGGGACGGCAGAATTTTCTCAAAACCTTTTGAATGAAACAGATAAAATTGAAATAAGCCTATAATTCCCCCAAATCGTTTTTGTCATCCTTTTTGTACAAAACCATTACCCTTGCAATTTGCATTTCCTGCGGGAAAACCCCGGCCTGCAAACACAAATTAAAAATATACGTTAAACATGGAGATATGATGTCTAACACGTATTTTATTGGCCCTATTTGCATGTCGTCAGCGTCACACCTTTTACTAGTTTTTAGTGCTAAAAGCGCAACTGGCAGAAAAATAGTAGAACCTGGTAGAACACTCATTTGATTTTCAATTTAAACACAGGCCTTTTTCTCCTCAATTATCTCTTGGCAAGTTCACAAAATAATTATTAAAGGCGTTTGCTAGCTCTCGCTCTTTTAGGAATTCTGTGCCATCTGCACAGATTTCATCTATTTGTTTTATTTCAGATGAACGATTAAGAACATTATTACGCTTTTTCCACGTGATGTCCGTTCGCTGTGCTGATGACAGAAATGAGTTGTTGAAATATCTTTCTCTAGCTGGCAGTCTTGGGTAATTTACTTTTAAAAAGTAATTCGTTGCAGTTACAGTTACTTTCAGAAAAATTTAGCGAAGTTACTGTTACAGCTACCGCATCAAAAGAGTAACTCGTCAGAGTTAGTTACTTTAAAAGTAACGACGTTACTTTTCAGTTACTTTTCTATAACACGAAAAATTTAGGAAATACTCGAAAACGCCCCTCACCAAGTTTTATTGAATGAAGTAAAAAATCAGCAGAACCCATCCTTTGGGAATGATTATCTACGTTAATGCGAATAGCATCAAACGGTGCGGAGTTATGCGCGTTCGTCAGGTGGCCGGCACACTCTAGATACGCCAGCCCACTCTTGAGGCGATTCTAACTTTGTTGACACTTTCACAGCCCTGCGCACGATCTCCGCAGCCCAGCACGTGCGTTTGTGTCACTTAGGAATGCGAGCAAAGCACGCGCCATACGCACAAACACTCAAAATGGTACCGACCAGACTTTCTGGCGTCTCAGCTAGTCTCAACCAACGGTGCTCTAAACGGTTGTTCATATCTTTACCATAGGACGCGCTTTACAGCGCTGTCACAGCTACCGGTGCGCGCGTGTTCCATGCACGAGGGCTCATTCCGCTCTCGTGAGGCTGAGCACGGCCGCTACATCACCCTCTCCCGAGCGCGGGAGAGGGTGAGCTAGCGGCCGTGCTCAGCCCCACGAGAGCGGGAATGAGCCTCGTCATGGAACGCGCGCGCACCGATAGTGACAGCGCTGTAAAGCGCGTCCTATGGTAAAGATATAAACAACTAGCGTGCCTCAATGGCCTTCTGTTTAGGTGATGCCACCCTTTGTAGTACCCGATGCCGACGGCACGCGCTCACAGAAGAAAATTTTTATTTTATTTATTTATTGATACTGCCGGCCGCAAATACGCAGCCAAGGCAGGAGATATACACAACAAAATGCACTTGAAAATAAAATACATAGGTGTGGTGGCGTTACAACTCGTAGAGGAATAAAGGGCTAACAGATGCCCTTGATAGGATTCTTCCCATGCAAGAATGACTACACAAAAGGATCTTTTACAACTACACGTCACAAAAACACACGTAAACATAAAAACACAGTACAAACCCATAAAAAAAAATATCTAAAGCATGACTAGTAGAAAAGCACAATCACAGACAATCAAACCAAATCATACGCATGTAATATCAAACAACATCCGATTCCTTTAACTTGGCTGTGAACGACAATACGCAATCTGTGGAAACGATTTCTTGTGGGAGCAAGTTCCATTCATGAATCGTACGTGGAAAACAGGAATATTTGAAGCAGTCAGTTCTACACCTTATTTCAGTGAAAGATTTGCAGTGCTTGTTCCTTGTTGGCCTACTAGTATTGAAATGAAGGTAATTGCTGTAGTCCAAGTTGAAATTGTTATTTAATAGGTTGAAAATGAACTTCAGTCGGCTAATTTTTCTACGTTTTTGTAAAGAAGGGACACCGCTCTGGACATAAAGTTCTGAGATTGATGTGTTTCTACCGTATGTGTTAAAAATAAATCGCAGCGCTTTTTTCTGAATTCTTTCCAACTTATTAATATTTGACTTTGTGTGTGGATCCCATACCACATCAGCGTATTCCATCAAAGACCTGACGAATGTCTTATACGCGATTAGTTTTGTATTGTTGGAACAGTCTTTTAGTCGCCGTTTTAAAGTCCATAATGTGCCCATTGCCTTGTGAGTAATGAAGTCAATATGTGAATTCCAACGCAGATCAGACGTTATTACTAGGCCCAGGTATTTATATTGGGGTACTGTGTTGAGCGCGGTCCCCTGGAGGCAGTAGCTGGAGGGGAGTGGATTTTTTTCCTGGTTATTGTCATATGAGCACATTTCTTACAATTCAGGGACATCTGCCAGGTGTCGCACCATGTAGAAACCATCTCGAGACTCTTGTTTAGAATATTTTGATCGTTAGAACATTTCACTTCTTTATAAATAATACAATCGTCAGCAAATAAACGAATTTGAACAGAGGGGTCTACTTTAAGGTCATTAATAAAAATAAGGAAAAGCAGTGGTGCCAGTACGGATCCTTGGGGTACCCCGGATCCAACTGCTGCTGTCGAGGAACGAGCGTCTTGTATTTGAACGAACTGTTTTCTGTTGCCTAAGTATGCTTCTATCCATCTTAAGATCTGGTCGTTATTTAGTATTGCTCTGAGCTTAAGAAGAAGCTTTTTGTGCGATACTCGGTCAAATGCCTTCGCAAAATCTAAAAAAATAACGTCCGTCTGAAGGCCTAAATCAATTGTTTTTGCAAAGTCGTGGATCGTATGCGCAAGTTGTGTAATCGTTGATAGACCCCGTCTAAAACCATGTTGCCCCGCATTAAAAAAAACATTTTCTTCAAGAAAGGAAACAATATGCTTGTATAAAACGTGCTCAATTACTTTTACGCTACTGCATAGTATAGACACAGGTCGGTAATTAGTAACGCAACGAATATCACCTGCTTTGAAAATAGGGACAATTTTGGCAGTTTTCCAGTCATCGGGGATTTGCCCTAGTTCAATTGATTTGTTAAAAAGAACCAATAAATAGTTAGAACATGACTCAGCATACCTTCTCAAAAATATGTTTGGAATCATATCAGGCCCCACTGATTTTTTAGTGTTAAGGTTTAGTAATGCCGCAAAGATGCCTTCCTTGGTGAACGTAATGTGCGGAATGTGATGTTGGGGCGACCCACTCTCTGGAGTTTGATGATTGTCGGAAGTATATACCGAGGAAAAGTATTGATTGAACGCGCTAGCAATCTCAAAAGGATCGTTGATATCTACTCCGTTTTGTTTTATACTACAGACTGGTTGCTTTGGTTGGGTTATATATCGCCAAAACTTCCGAGGATCCGATACCAAAAATTTCTCCAAAGTCACGTTATGGAAGTATTGTTTTGACGTATGGATCATTGCCCTTAGTAGCCTACGCAGATGTGATATATTAAGCCTATCTCTTTTCCGCTTCTTAATTCGAATCCTATTAATTTTTCGCTTAAGATGTAAGATATCTCGGGTTATCCAGGGGTTTCTTTTTCGTATACGTTTGCAACGTGTTGGTACAAACCGGTCAATACAAGTATGCACTGTGCCTTTAAACGAGAACCATAAGTCATTGATAGTTATTTCGTGTGTACTTAGTTCACAAAAATTTTCAAATGCCAGTTCAAGGTGGTCTAAAATACTTTCATCTAGCGCTCGTGTGTAATTAGGAACTTTGACTACCCGGGCTGCTTCCTTAGTATTCAGCCCTCCAGTGAATTCGCACCAAATTAAGCGGTGATCTGATATTCCTTCCCGAACATAACAATTAAACGTTTTGTTAGAAAGCTCATTAGATATAAAAATTAAGTCAAGCATGGTGCTACTTGATCTTGTGATTCTCGTTGGACACGTGACTATTTGTGACAAGTCGTTTGCAAAGGCCATGCTTGTCAGAAGCTCCGAATGCCGGCAGTTAGGGTTCAAAGGTGTCAAGGTTTCCCAGGTGATGTTGGGAAGATTAAAGTCTCCTGCGATAATCATGTTTGCAAAACGAGGACTTTGAATATTTACAAAATCATATAGGCTTTCTAGTACACCTTCAGGAGCATTCGGCGGCCGATAGACGCCTCCAACGAGAATTGGGCTGTTATTAATGCGCATTTTCACCCAAACCGACTCTATGTTCGCAGTATCTTGAAATAGGGTTGCATCTATTTCTTTTTTAATAACTATTGCTACACCTCCCCTCTCGAGTCACGATCTTTACGAAATATTTGGTGCGTTGGTGGGATAACTTCATCATTTATAATGCTGGAGTGCAACCAAGTTTCTGTTATTACAATTATGTCCGGATCTTCAGACAGTAACATGTGTTCAAGTTCAACAGTTTTATTTGCTATGCTTCTTGCGTTGACATTGATAAGAGTGAAGGAGCGCGATTCTAAACACCGATGTCATTCATCGTGAGGCTGCCCGTCTCTGGCGGTTCGCTGCCTCGTGCTTATCAGAAGGCGAGTGTTGTTTTCAGTGTCCCATTGATAACATGAGTTGCCGACAATCAATTTGTCATATTTAAGTATTACTTTTTCGCCCTTGTCACGTTCTTCCTTGGTGCTGTTCCAAAGTAACTTTCTTTTCTCTCTGATGTGAAACGAGAAGTCTTCGGATATTGAAATTCTAGTACCTTTCAGCCTACGCGCGTTTTTTAGTATATTTTCTTTCACATTAAACTCCCGAAGCTTCATGATTACCGGCCGTGGCTTTCCTGTTGATGGTTTTCCAATCCTATGCAGCCTCTCTACCTCAGCGTTTTCAATGTCCAGTTTGTCGCGTAGAATTTCCGAGACGACAGCTTGCTCTAAGTCACTTTTAGTTTCATTTTGGCTTTCAGGAATTCCGAAAAATACTAAGTTGTTCCTGCGCATTCTATTTTCTAAATCGTCTACCTTATTCTCTAGGGAGCCGACAAAGAAATCGCCGGAAACAAAATGTCGCCGTAGCACAGTCAGCGCCACGAGCGCGTGCAGGGACACGCTCTTTCACGTGCTTCAGAACAAAAAATAAAAAGAAGATTTGGAAACAAAATGGCCAGATGTCATCACCCCAAGCAAAGCGCACATGAAGGCACCCTATAAACAACCGTTTAGAGTGCGTTGAATGACTGCCTTCATAGCTCTGTGGTTAGCGCGTCTGCCTGCTGATCAAAGGGTCAACGGTTCGAATCCCAGCCGGCGCTGGTCATTTTTTATTTATTTATCGACCCGCGGCGTAAGAGGTTAGATAGCCAGATAGATTGATACATAGACGAAAAGTGCGTGAAGTAGCCAAAGAATGCTATTCGCATTAATATTCGCATTAAGACGTACGCTTTTTACTTCATATTGTATCATAGCAGCAGTTGCTTCTCGAATTTAGTGTCTGGAAGTTTCCCTCGTTTGATGGCGACACGTCCCTGCCCTTGCTGAACAGACCCCGCGCAACCAGAGCAACGAGCAAACAGCAGGAAATTTTGCCTCGACTGTTGACACCATGTCGGAGTAGTGGCGCAAATCAAAATGCGAAACATACGCAGTGCGGAGCAGTGGCGCTAATCAAAATACGAAACTTTCTGCAGTGCCCTTCATGTGTATTGTTGTTTCACGGTTGATTCACCCGATGAAAAAGCGTTTGCGCAGAAAAAAGAACAACCGCAGCATAGATAGTGCTTCAAGATACTAAAATGTAAGTGCTCAGTCATAAAGTACAAGCGCGTGCGTAAAGATAACTAGATTTTTTTTCATCACATCAACATGTGGCTGTATTCGGTTCGTGCGTGACTCGCGAGAAAGAACGTATTCACAAGTTTGTGCATGGCCAACTTGACACTCGAAATGTCGGAACAGACAATTTAGAAAGTGGAAGAATAGCTAGATTGTACTCGTTCAATCACATGTTATTTATAAAAAAAAACTGGAAAGTAACGACCAAAGTAACGTCGTTACTTTCATCGTTACTTCAGAAAAAAAGTAATAGAACTACAGCTACAAGTTACATTTTTAAGAAGTAACTTGTTACAGTAACAACTTACCAAAAAGTAACGAAGTTACACTAACGCGTTATTACCCAAGACTGCTAGTTGGCACTACTTCTTGTAAGTTTATTACGGTAGACCTTGAAGACCTTAAGACTTTCGGGCTCTCTCGTCTTCACGCAAGTTTTGTATAATATATATATATATATATATATATATATATATATATATATATATATATATATATATATATATATATATATATATATATATATATATATATATATATATATATATATTTACTAGCACCTCAGGACTAATCCATATTTTACGAATTTTCTTTGGTAACTACTGATTTAAATGGAAAGTACGTCCTATATAGCTGCAGGAATTTATTTTAAAACAGATTGTACGATTCATCTGCATCCTCGATCATTTCCATGCACCTCAGTCCAATCCAGGCAAGAAACCTCCTGCCTAAATGTAGAAAGGTTATTACTTGTTATATTCTGAAAATGTGCACGTTTATTTGTACTATCTTTAAAACGAGCTGTTTTTCTATACACCTGAAGTCATTTAGGTGGTTGCTTATGTCAGTAGTGATTATTCCTGATCTTATATGCGGTAGGTTATAACTTGTGATGAGCAACTCAAGCAATGTCGCCGAATCTGATGTGATTCTAGTAAGAGACGTGACTGCATTAATACAACCACCGATATTAATCAGCAAGTCTTTTTTTCTTTTTTTGGGGGGGGGGGTAATCTGAAAGCATATTTGTATTGATAATGTTATACTTGTTCTCATTATCATAATTAAAATCATAATTCAACCGCGAACCGCGTGTTGCTTTGGTGCAAAGCGGGTGTCTTTCGTTCATAACGAAATTCGCTTATAGCGAACTCGGCGCCCGAAGGACGTAAATACCGCGGTGCCGCGAGGCAAGCGAGCTCCCGCCAAGGAAGCAGCAATGGGGCATCGGGACTGACAGCCGCGTTGATGGATTCCTGCCGAAGGCCGCGTGCCATAGCAAAGCATACAAAAAAGAAAAAGAGAAAAGAAAGATGACCTCGATTTTAGCCGCCATTTATCGAGCCCACTCGTCCGATCTTGAGTGCTTCGCCGTTTCGTCCGCCTTCTCGGCGTTCGTCACCTGAGGAGAGGGAAGAAAGCGGGAAAGGGAAAGGCGTTATAATTTGTTTGTGTAGGAAAGCCGCGGGGACAGTTTTGCCGACAGTTTTCCCTTTCGAAAGCGGCTGGCGGGCGCATCTTCCGAATGAGCCGTTTTTTCCGCCTCGACGTTTATTAAAGCTTGGAATGCCCTTTTTTCCGGACCGGAACCAGGAACTCTCTCATCCCAGAAATGTGTCCGTGCGTTCGTTCGTCCGTGCATTTCCTTCCTAAATTTAGCGGGGACATGGACGTCACATGAGCCCCAGGCCAATGCGCGTTTGCCCGCGCCAGGTGTAAGCACTGCGCGTGCGCAAGATCCAGACTTGCGTCAGATGGAACGCCGGCGCAAGCGCAGTATCGACATCAGCGCCATCCGCTAGCTGCGTGACGTCAGACCCGGATGTTGGTCCATACAGCGATTCAGCGTCCCCGCTAAATTCAGCGGTGTAACTGACGTCACGCGACCCGCCATCACGTGACGTGAATTTTTTGACCGAATTTCGCGACATTCGGAACTCTGCAGACAAGGCATATAGCGGCGCGCATGCCCAGAGCCGTCTTTGTTGCTTCAGAGAGCGTCGCGGACGGGGTAAAACGGCAAGCGACGACTCCGGTCAATACTTTTGAATTTGAGATTACGACTGTTTCCGGCTAAAGCAATGTCCCTGAATTACAAGGCATGTTTATTTTTATTTTCTTCCGATATTGTGTGTAGTTTTATAAATATCACGGCTCAAAGTTTGTTTCGAGCGCCTACGGCGAAACCGAAACTGTCTCATTTCATTTCATTTCATTTCATTTCATTTATTTGGTTCAGGAGAGTCGCGAGAAGAGCAGAAAGGCCGAAGGCCCTCACCAGTTGGTCTGCAAATATCTGCTGGAGGGATGGCAACACTGATTATGTCGGGATGATTACAACAAGTCAAGTATGTTGCGTCCGCGCGTAGGTACAAGTATGCATGCTGGGTAAAACCTAGACTATCAACACCATGCACTTCATATCAATGTTAAGTCGAGTCATTGTTTTACAGGCACACCCGTCATCACTCCATGTCAAGTCTGGCAGATTAAAATCGCCACCAAGTACCACACATTCATTGGTAACACCAGAAACAATTTCGTTTGAGGTGTCTATACAAGTAGAATCAGAATTTGGGGGCCTGTAGAAAACTCCTACGGTAAAACATTGGCTATTGGGTAGGCTCACCCGACACCATACTGATTTTACATTTTCAGCTATATCGAGTTGGTGACTTTGCAAATTATTGTTAACTAACAGAAACACCCCTTCCCCGTGTAACGACCTATCCTTTCTGTAGACGTTAAAGCATCTAGGGAATATTTCATGATCTAAGATAGAGTCGTCAAGCCATGATGCAGTTACAACAATAATATCGGCTTGAACAGATAGGATTAAACCCGATAATTCTTCTACTTTATTTTTTACCCTTCTACAATTCACGACCATCACGGTGATAACTTTTTGCACCGCTTTCTTTGAATTTGTTGGACGCCAGTTACGTTGCACGGGTACAACCTCCTCTCTTTCACTGTTCCAACATTTTCCCATTAATTACAAGCTTATCGTTCGTTAGATTTACTTTCCTGATACCTTCTTCCCTTCCAGCTTTTCCGTATGCCCAAAGATGGCGGCGCTTTTTCTCTTCTATTGAGTAATCGTTCGACAGACACACCGTTGTACACTTTATTTTAAACGCGTTCTTCAGAAGTGCAGCTTTTTCTTCTAGAGAAGAAAAGCGTATTAATATTGGTCGTGTTTTATTGTCCAGATGTCTTCCCAGCCTGTGTACTTTTTTCTATCGTTGATACCTTCATACCTTAGCTTCTTGTCAAAAATTTCGGTAACCACTTTCTGGTTCAACGAAACGGGTGATTCAGTAGAGTCTTCAGTAGAGCCACGTACCGGGAACTGCACGGCAGCACGTATTGGTTCAAGTCGAGTCGCCCAAAGGCCGGTGGCGCCATCTCGCAGTAGCTATATAAACCAACTTTCATGTTTTGACTCGTCGCTAAAGTGTGGAGCTGTTATCGTATCTAGTTTGGTCTCGGTGGACGCGAGCGGTCCGGGTTTCAAGGGTGTGTTTTCGAACTGAGTGTTTTAGTCACGTTGGTTTTAGTGGAATACGCGGCTTCACTTTGGCGTGATATTTCGGCTGTGATCATATTTCGTGTCACTAAAGCGATACCAGTCATTTATTACGGTTTCGTTTTTGACCGAAGTTGCCCTCTGACACCCCGCCCCCCCCAAATTAAATTGTTTATTTTGCCAGGCGATGTATTATGGTGTCAGAAGACCATAAAATCAAAAATCACGAGCCATTCCACTCTGTGAAGGTGGATTACCAACGAAGCTGTTTAGGTCACGATGCAGACCCGCCCCGGGAGCTGGAGGAAACTAGACACGCGCGACGGGACCGCCACCCGGCGGCCGTCGTCCCTAATGTCCTGTTCTTGAGAAAAGCACGTTGCTATGCTGAAAAAAAAAACTTACGAAAGAATTACACATAGAAGGGCAGAACAAGAGGACAGCACATCTTTGATAGATGCGCTCTCTGTAATCATCCCGTGGTCTGTCCATGTGTGTAATAATGTTTTTTTTCTTTTCCTACTGTCTTCTAACACATTTCCCCCCTGTCTTCCAAGTTAAAGTTGCGCAAAATTTTGCGGCCCGCTACCACTAAGATAACTATCAACGGCTAGGCTTTCTTAGACCCCCTCGACCCCCGGACGTCACCTCGCGAACCCCTCTTTGCGCACCTTTTTTCTATACGAATGTAAACGATCGTTAAACACCGCATTCCATGTGCGTTATACAAGTTTGAACGTAAAATTCGCTGCCAGATTTTTTGTTTTGCTTTGTTTTCAGCGTGAGTGACAGAACAATATATAGCTGAGCTATGGGTGGGAACGAAACAAACAAACAAAAACGGGCTTTAAAGCCGCTTTAAGTCGACGCTTTCCGCCTAACGGAAATTCAATATCCGCTCGAATCTGCTACGGTGGCCCAGACCCGACCAACCTCGCTTCTGCTCGGCTTATTTGATTTCGCTTCGTCCCCGAAAGCCGACCGAGCGGAAACTGACGGATGATCTCGGGGAGGGCGACGCAGACACTCCATCACCTTGCAGCGAAAGACGCCTCGAGCGATGTGCGCATCTCACGCGGGGCCGGTTTTGAGAGATTTCGGGACTTGTTCTTGTCCGTTGTGCTCCAGCCCCGGCGGAACCCTCTTAGAATCCCAGAATTTCGTTCCTCCGCCAAATTTAGCGGAGAAATGCGCGGACACGACTTCTTGACGTCGCATATCTCTCGCGTAGTCAGGTCGCATGACATCATGCGATCCGACGACTGGCGTCACGCGACGTGGTCACGTGACGTGAAGGCACGGTGTCAAGCGGTGGTGTGTCACGTGATGCCAGTGTCACGTGGCATCGTGACGTATTACGTGACGTTTTCCCGCTGTGTTTATCGTGGAAATGAATAAACAATGTGTTCTCTTCACTTTCCGAAAGCTATTTGAATCGATCGCATGCCGAAACACGGCTTTGCATGCGTTGTATAGGACTTCGAGGACAACGGATTCTTTTTTAGTGCCACACGTACTGCGATGATCGGCGACAACCGACAAGAAGACAACCGACGTAGGGCATACGAACTCAACGACGCCCACACGAGGGCTGGAAAGCTCAAGTAACACTATCTGTCGGTGACGTGAGACAGAACCCAATTTAGCCCATCCGTTGAGCTGTACACGGTTAAAATTAGAAGGGCCTGTGAATTCATAAACAAACCTGAGTCTGGAGAACGCATAGGAAAGGGGACAACCAGTCTCGGGTTCATTTATAACTTCCATTCAGGAAACCAAAACCAGCCTTGTCCGCCATTCTACATCGTGCACACTCGTCCCCTGGGGTCAGTGCGTCCTGTATTTTAGCTATATTTAGTTTGCTTCTGTTTCAGTCTTGCATCGATGCACACTGAACGTTGCCGTCAAATTTATGACAAGATTTGTCCATTCATGAAATGAATTACGCCCTTGTATCCACGCTTGAATAATAATAGCTCGTGCATCCATGACTTGGTGATCAGTTCGTCAGCCTTTATGCTGAGATCCACGAGCGTTCTGTTAGTTGTCCACTGCTCAATGCAGGGGAGTGTCGGAAGCCCCCCTTCTGCACTGAGCGCGAGTCTTGTACAGCGGCCACGCCAACAATAAATAAAACAATATAAATGGTATCTGCGTAAACCCAAATAAGCATTTAATTACACGCCATATAAACTATGAGCAAACGTTTAAAGAAATGTAAGGTGAATTATTACATACGCCGTTATTTATTTATATTTTATTTACTACGTTGCGTACTTATGACATTGCAAAATTATTGTGGCCCAGTAAACTCACCAGACAAACATCAAAGCGCATAGGAACTTTGGCATATTCACACAAGGCTGAATACTGTTAGAGAACGGTGTATCCTATGATGACAATATGCAATATAACGACACGGACAGCGAACGCGGTGTACGTGAGGACGCGAAGAAATTTTAACCTGGTTACACAGACATGAAACGGGATCGCTGGTAATCACAATGTACAATAAATACTCTGGCATGATTTCAAGCACCAATATGGTCATGGGTGTACCAACCGGGGGGACAAGGGGGGCGTGCCCCCGCCCCCAGATTCTCAGAGGGAAACAGCCGCCACTAGGCGGGACAAACACTGGCCGGCGGCGCCCAAGGGATGCCAAGGGCACCGCTTCCCTGTCCTTGGGGAAGGGGGGGGGGGGTCTGGTTGCCCCCCCCCCCCACTCATTATCAAGTTGGTACGCCACTGAATATGGTCGAAGTGTCGGTACTCTAAAGCGTAGTTTCTTTAGTGGCTCTGGCCAGCACAGTGGCCACCATGACGTGACATCACACGCGGGCGCAGCTAAATCACGTGCACCGTCGCGTGCGACTCCTCCGGATCCCCTGGCTCTTCCTCGGCCTCTCGCGTGGCAATCCGCCGGCGAGTGTCCGTCAGCTGCCGTAGTTCCCGCGGACGGACGTCGGTATACAGAGGAGAGCAAAGCCGGGCTTAGACCCGGGGAGACGATCGCCGCGATCGCCTCCAAGGTGTAACCCTCCAAGTAGGGCATGCTGTTCGGAGACGACTCTTTCATCGAGCACCTGCTGTACCTGAGGTCCGGCTACTGGTCGTCGGGTGAGACCGCTCACTGCTTGCATGGTCACTTGGACCCCCACTTGCGAACCGCCGGGGAAAACCATATAGAAACGGCCAATCCGCCGCCATTCCAGCCTTGCGTACACCAAGTCCACTCTCTGACGTCACACCCATGTGGTGGCGCTGCTGTCGGAATTGCGCATGCGCAGATGCTGCATCTCTCGCGAGCCTAGTTTCTGCGCAAGCGTCTGCCCACACCCGGTGTGGGCAAACGAGGGCTTGTTTGTAAACAGTCTATTCATGTACTAGAATTTTATGAAGAAAAACAAATGTTTCTAAAGAGTCAGACGGAAGTATGTAAAGGAAGCGCAACGGTGTAACGCAATTTCTCCGCTAAATTTAGCGGGTAAATTGTGTTACAGCCGTTGCACTTTCTTTACCCGTGTTGCGTTTCCTTCACACCAGTGGGATTCGTTGTAAACATTTTACACGCGACGAGCTCAGCAAAGCTCATAAAACACCCCTGCGCGGCTGAAATCTCGCTGCTATAAATAGGACTACATTTTTTTTTTTCTATTTAGAATTTTCTGAAAAGCCACTTGATATTGCCCTTGCCAAGGGACCGTCGGCCGGCCTACTGTGACTTTCCGCTTCTGTTTGGCGTGCGATCCAAGTAAAACGAAGACTAGTCTTGTACACTGTGAACCGACTGAAGACAACCATCAGTTCACAGACCACGGCATCTCCTGCCGATGTCACAAAGAATAGCCTTTATAGACGCTTTCCGAAATTCAGTGCACATCTGGTGGCTGAAACAGCAGTTTCGCTTTTGACAAATTAATGGCGGCCATGAAACTGTTTCTTCATCGGGCACCGTCACTTTCGCACGTCAATCGCGTCAATGGCAGATGAGAAGTGGTTCCTCGATCACTTCATAATTCTTTCTTGATATGTTTAAGTTTCGAAGGTGTGAAGGTAAAAACTCGACCAGTACAAAAACGGCGACCTCTGAGCCCGTTTAGGAGCCAAACTATAGTGTCAAAAGAATAATTGAACCACACTCCGATAAAAATGCTTGCGCGGCCGTTATACCTAATTGGTGCGTCGCGTTGCGCTAACGGCTTCAAGTACGCACAAGCCTCATAAAATCCTCCGCTTGGTTGTATCTTGAACTTTTTCCTTCGTCAACCTCAAGAAGGCCTCCATTAGTTTGGCAGAGATGCGCACACATTGCAGATCAACGGATGGGTGGATGGATGGTAATGTCTATACCTCTTTTGTAATGGGCAGCTAGCTGCTCCAACTAGACTAACAACTGAGGTGATAGCGATCTATAGTTGCCAGACTGCGTTTCGAGAAGGGTCTTTAGAGGGACACGGTAAATTGTTTACTTCGGGAAATTAAGGCCACGAATCTATTCGCACGTCCAGAGGAGGCGCCGCCATCCGGCGGACAAAACGGGAAGGAGAGAAGCGGAGAGCCTCCGCCTATCCAAATGCGCAGCGAAATCAGGCGCGGCCTGGCGGCCGAGATGTGAAGCAGGGGAAAGGGGAGTAAGCGCACGACGTTGGCTAGCTTGAAAGCCCGAGGGACATCGTCAGTGGCGTAGGAACGGGGCCTTTCGCCTTTATCGCTAGTGTTCTTCATCCGCCATGCACCGAACAAAAACACCGCAGGCTTGAACCGTTCGTGCGTCGTCGCGCTAGACCCCAAGAGTGGGAGAGCAGACGACATTTTACCCGGAGTCGAAACCAAAAGCACGCCCACCCATACAACTTGCTCCGAACCCCGTTTAGCATAAAGCGCCTTTGTAACGGAAAAGACAGCCCCGGTGAAACTACTTAAAGACAAGGTACTGCCAATAGGACGAGATCGCCTGACTGGTAGCCCCTGCTGCCCGTGCCCGACGATAGAGCTCCGTGTCGTCGAAGGCTTACGGGAGTTGTTTGCAGGACTGCGAAGGACTCATTGCGCTTATGCGATTGCGCTGCCGTTGTCCCGTGAAGGCTCTTCCCGCAACCCGCTACGATACCCGGAACTCTATAGTCAAGGCCATCGGCGCGCAGACGCAGTAGCGGCTTCTTTGTTGCGGAGGGCTTAGCGGAGGGGAAACGCGGTCTACGAAGAACTCCCTAATAACACCAAGAAGACTTGAAATGACGCAAACTTTGCAAACTCTGAGGAGGTAGTCGTTTTCTTCGCAAGCGTGGCGTCACCGGCGTGCCGCCGCACGTTAGAGTAGCTACCCAGTAGTATCCTGTTGCGAACTGAACCACGACGAAGCTTTTGTTCGTGTTTCTTTCCAACCCCCTTCATTTCCCGCCACTATTCACACCGCGTGAGTTAGCGACCAATTTAGTTCCGCGAAGCACGCGAGCAAGTAGTCCGGCTTCTGAAAAGTGTATACGTCCGTAATATAGGCAGATCTCGCTTCAAGATGTGCCTATTGCGGAAAACGGACATATAGATGTATGATCGAATGCCGCAGGCTCATCCGCCGCACGGCAAACCGGTACAAACTCTCCCCGTTAGAGCGTCGGCATCTTCGGCGTGGTACAGTGCGCTACGCGAATCTGATTATAGGTATGGAGGTGCTTTAAAGTTTTGCATCTTCGTTCCCTGTTGCCGAAAACTTGTTCTTCCCCCTTTTTCTTTTCGGTTTCCGTTTTTAAATGCGAGCTACATATTCAACCTTGACCGACAGTGACACTGGAGGCTAGTTTTGTATTTCGTCGGTGAAGGCACCGCATATGTTGGTAGGCGTAGGTCTCTTCTACAACACCGAGCAATCTCCTACGCGCCAGGACGTTACGATAACATGTCGTAAAACGCACTCTACATCGCCTCTAGTCCCATTCATCACGGTCAGCAGTTTTGAGGCTTCTATGAATCCGATATAAGGCTCCACGGACAGTAGCGACGAGCCGCTGCTTTTCATATCTGTGCTTTTCTCCGGAACTTTGCTAACCAGTGTCTGTAATCATTACTATAAAAAAAACAGGAATGTAGTTAATTACAATTATTATCATTATTTTACAATCAGCCTAGGAGCGAGAGTTACATGCGAACATCATGTTCATCCCTGAACAAGGAAAAAGGAATTGCGGGACATAAGAAGCGATGGAACGCTGAAAGCGGAACTGTATGTAATAGAGGTACGAAGCTACCGAAGCGTGCCGACTTAATTGTTCTGTTTACGTAGACGTAACTTCACCTTACGATAGACTACAGCGGTGGCTCCAGGCCGTCGGAGCCGTTCCAATGCCTCGTGACAGCCAGGTGACCTTCGCGAGGGAGACGCAGAGACAGTCACGTGACACGGTCACAGCGCCGGATTGGTTGAGATGGTCCGCTGCGGTAGATCGGAAGACGAAACTTGTGTCAACATGTTCCCCCTTTGGGCTAAAAACAGACAAGAGGGAAGACTACGACAACACAATGCGCTCGCTTCTATACTTTGAAGCTTTAACTTCACAGATTTGTTTAAAAACAGTCGTGAAAGTTACATTTATGCAGTTTGTGCAGGCGAGTTATACGGCCAGGGGGACATAGTATAGGGGGCTAATCGTAACGATCAGTCGGATAATTAATTAAAATTCGTTAATTAACTTTTTAATTAGTGAAAATAGTCTTATGGTTCCAATTAGAAATTTGCTGAGCGTCATCCAAAACCCATAAATCAGTAATTTTTAGAAAGACTTTGAACGCGTGAGAAGCGCAGTAGTGCGTTGAAGTTACCACTCGTGGAGCAGGTACAAGGCTGGGGATGAAGATAAGAGACGAAAAATTACGCGGGCGCCTTACCGAAACCGCTAGGCTAGCCTTGTACCTGCTCCACGAGTAGTAACTTTAGTGCACTACTAACGCTTCTCAGGCGCTGAAAGTCTTTCTGAAAATGACTGATTTAGTGGCTTTCGATAACGCTCAGCAAGTTAATTTGAACCATATGTCTACTTTCACTAATTAAAAAGTTAATGAACGAATTTTAATTAATTATCCGACTTATCGCAGAGAGTTAGCCACCCACATACTGTACCCCTGGGCGTATAACTCACTCGCACAAACCGCATAAGTGTAGCTTTCATGGTTTTTTAAAACAAATATGTAAAGAGTAAAAAGAAAAACACCCTGTGTATATATATAGGCGAAAGTAAGGTGCACAAGCACAGCAGCCGTAGGATGATAAAAATAAAAATCTAATTTAATGTCGAAAAAAGTCACACACACACAAAAAAACGAGTAAAGTGCCGGAAAAAAAAAAGGTGTATTAGTTTACAAGAATAATCAAGGCTATGAAACAAGAGCGCTAGATACGCGGAGAATACTCTTTAAAAAATGACGGAATAAAAGTCAAAGTTAAACACAAGAACTTACAAAAATAAATAGCTAAATAATAAAAAATAAAAAAGAAAAAAAAATAAGGTAGCCTGACGTCCGTCGACATTTCGACGGTGGCAGTGTCTTCTTCAGTACGTCCTGAAGAAGACAGTGCCACTGTCGAAACGCCACGGAGTCGGGAATGCTGGTCCGTCGCGGATGTTGATGCCTCCGACGCCGGTCCGCCGAGTGGCGAGGCCTCGGTGGTCACTATCGCGCCGCTCCGCGCTACGACGGTGTTGAGGTAATCCACCTGGGCCGGACAGTTGTACTGCAGGATCCGCAGCACGTTGCTGCTGATCATCGGAACGTTGTCTTCGCCCTCGTCGCCTGCCGGTTGGAAGGAAGTCAGCGTCATCTCCTTTGAGCCTTCCTCCTCCTCCGGCAGATCTGCAACGTCATCCGTCGAGAAGGAATTTGGGATGACAGAAAGGCCTTCAGACGACAGGGTCGCGTCCCTGATCGCGCCGTCAGTGAGAATTCCGAGGCTCTCCTGCTTGGATCCTTCGTCGAGCTCGTCGACGGTCTCGGCCATCGGGGAGAAAGTCCGTGGCTCCGGCGACCGCCCCTTCCTCCTGGACTTCCGCACACCACTTTCCCACCGGACCTGCCTCGTCGGAATTCTCGTGGATCGGAGATAGAGCATTCTTGGCCACGACACTCGGGTCCGGTGCAGGCTGCTGCGATGGAAGCTCGTTCATGAGCGCGGTCCGGAGTTTCGCAAGCACATCCGGGCCGACTCTGCAGGATGAAGCGCCGACTCCCGATCCGCAAACACATCGCCGTTATTACTCTCCGGAGATCCCGCGAGGTCGGCCCCTTTCCACAGCGGAGCGGGGTCCGTCGGAAACAGAGTGGGCGCACTCTTGCGCATTCCCTAGCTGTGCCACTTCGGACGATCCGCTCCGACTCATCCAGATGATGCGTGTCCCTGTGCTTCGACCGGAAGGGCAGAAAAGACTTGCCGGGAAAGCCGAGCTTCGGGAGACGCGAGAACAGAGACGCAGCTTTTGACGTTTTCTCCGGTTGAGGGGGATCACCCTCTACCGCGACGGAGTTGGCAGGAAGCTCCGGAAGCATCGTGGTGGATTGCAGTCGGACTTTAGACTCTGGCGCAAAGATGCCATGCCCGGGACGGCACGGGAAGTAGACCACCCCGTTGCCGACGTCGCTGTGCTTGCCGCCCGAAACTTCGTCCAGCTCCACGCCGCACCAGACGCCGTCTGCAAACTCGGTTTCGCCGTAGAACCGAAGGACTCCGGATTTCACTCTGCCCACGGTGACACGGTCGCCGAGACGAAGCTGCTTGCGTGGATCTACGGTGAAATCCCCGAGAGGAGCGGCGGCGGTCCTATGTTCCGACGGGACGACTGGGTTCCGACGGCCAGACAAACGGACAAAGTTCGTGTGGTCGAACGGTTCTCCAAGGCCCTTGAAATGCGATGGATCAACCCTGCTGCCTTGCTTGCTCTGCGTCGATGACCCAAGTCCTGTCCAACGGTTTTTCGAGGTCCTTGAAGTGCGACGGATCCACCTTGTTGCTATTGTCGAAGTCGGCGACCTGGCTCCTGCGATCCGGCAAACGAACTGCACTTCCGCGATCCGACGGAGGAACTTTTTTGTTCACGACCGAACTGGCGAAGCTCCCATAGTCTGACGAGTCGAGCGTCCTCGTATCACCGCTGAAGAGGACTCTCCGATGGATGTGGTGATTGGACTGTGCAGCCGACGGTCAAGATGTCGAGGGCAGCGGTTCGACGAACTCTGTGTTGGACCATGGCTCTCAGGAGCAGACCCGCGAAGTCATCCAGTCTCTTCGCAACCACCCGCTGAGGCCTCGGAATGAAGCAAACGATCTTGGATGTCTTCGGCGGAGCAGCGTGCGGTGGTCTGCGTCCCTAGACAGACAACGAACTGTCAACGTCGAGCATGAAGCGGACGACCCCGACCGATACTTTGGTGCGACGTCTACTCCGAGAGAGACGTCGCACCAGACGCAACGCCCTATTTCATCGCAACACAAGAACGCACTGAAAGGTACAAGCACAAGACGCTGACCCGGAATGGCACTGCTCGAGGTGAGCGTGTGCTCGAGCACCTCTATGAGCCGCACA